>MU623341.1:335908-623925 GCA_025201765.1 Daldinia sp. FL1419
CCCCCCCCCCGCCGCGCCCCCCCCCCCCCCCCCCCCCCCCCCCCCCCCCCCCCCCCCATCGAAATACTCCTGCCCGCGTAGCGAACCGCCGATGCTACCCTCCAGTGCTACCTTTTGAAATAGCCCGGGTCTTTTATCCAGCTCCCTATTCGTCCACCTTGATCCTTCGCCTTGCAAAAGACGAATTAGCTGGTTTTGTTTTCTGAGACGGCTCTTTTGCTTGTTTCACTGACGTGCGTTGAATAATCATGATCAATTTCGCCAGGATACGGCGGGATGAGGTCCGTTGTGTTGATATTTTATTTTGCTACTCGTCTCCTCTCTTTCTCTTAAAGTCCTGAAGTCCTAACTAGGTTGAAGTAAAGCTGCCGAACTGCTTTGGTACAAAAGGTAAGAATCTCAGCTGGCTGACTGCGTAATGTGCTACGTCATATTAGCCGCTTGATGGATTTAAAACTCGGCATGGTTAATAATAATTATACGTCCCTGGGCACTTATAACTCATCATACACATTGTTATATTCGGGCGGGGATAGAGTAACATCACGGGGTTTGCGGTATGATTAAGACCTCGGGAGTGAACGTGCTACGGGTAATTAATCATGATTAATGCCGGTTTGGTGGGCCGCAGTACGTTCTCGAATCCTTTCCGATAAATACCTACGATATTGGCATCTGTGAGTGAGGTTATGGCAATAATTTACCCCTTAGGTAGATTGTGTAATATCGTCTTGAAAATTGTTTCTGTTAGTTTTCTACTGCAAGCAATAAAATTACTCGAAGACGCCCGAACGGGGCAACTCGCTACTCAGAAAAGGGGCTTTGCAATTGCATGCGTTAAGAACTTGATCGTATAGTACATATAGACAGCTGTCCCCGGTACCCGTTTCTAGATGGACCGGCGAATATATATGCGTTGGATTTATAATTATTGCCGAGGAGGTAGATGGGAATATATGTAAGCCAGTATTGATAAGACGTAGACGTAACACTAGCAAGATGCTCGTCGAATATTGCTCATTTAGTAGCTCGCTGACCTCAGTGCCTGGTGCTATGACTCTGGAGCTCTGATCTGATTCCACAGATAAACCCTACGAGAATTATATATAAAAGCTAAACAGTCGTGACAGTACATCGCAGTCATGCTATAGTGACGGTGGGGGTATCTGAAGAGACAAGATCTTTTCATGAAGCTATCCCCGTCGGTCGTAAGCTCTTAATCCTCCTTACCAATGACACGGTGCTGGATGCCTTGTCATGGCCACTGTATCATGGTGAAGAAGAAGGGAAAAGCTTTGAACCTGACGTACTCAGAAGTCTTCATTGGCACTTGGCTAATACGTTAGGTAAGTACCCAGCTTATGAATCACCAAGCGTATCGTAGTTACAGGTCCTGGACATACTGATGGGGGATTCATGTATCTTAGCTATAAGAGTCATTTCCCCGTAGTTGATTAAGTCAAGACACGAGGCGTAAGCTATATGCTTTAGTAACTGTGAGTAGGGTGAGCGGAACATGGAACTTTGAGGGGTTATAAACACCTGAGGCTCTGCAAGCAACGGAGAAGTCCTTATGGGACATCTGAAGGAAACGTGGGGTTGGTTTAAAAACATATAAATATTGTTATTTGATGCAGAAGTGGATGATATAATAGTAAATACCTGTGCTATAAAAAGTGTGGTGTGATGTTTAAGATGAGATCAAGGCCGTCGAGCAATACCGAACATGCGATGAGCACATAGATGAAACCGGAGACGATCAAAATAAACTCGATGAGGATTTTCAAAGTCCGTTACTGTTATCGCCTAATGGAGCTCGAATGGACGTGATAAGTTTCCACGGCGGCTTCGGTGAAGAAAATCGTATCATGGTCTTAGCGCTTACCTGAAATGAAGAGTCTTCATGCCGGATCACCAGCGCTTATAATTGAGACCGGTCTGATATGCATACCGGTTATGATGTAGGCCCGTTTATAAGGCCTCGCAGCGAAACGCCTAGGTCCAGACATTAATTTCACTTATACGATTCCGATAAATCTCATATCCTTTACCTATTCATGTATTAATTATGAGAATATGGAATATGGTATGAATGCCTCGCGACGTGTATGGTGAGTTTATGGGGAAATCATGGTGTGTATGATTTACGTGTATGTATTGCCAGCATTTCCGTGAAACGTTGAATTCAGCTACCCACATGCACTTCGCATCCAGGGCCGCCAAATAAAAATAAGAGGCGAAAACGACGAAATCAACTCACCTGGAACGCAACATCGGAGGACACACGTCATTGAGGTATACCTGCCCAACTTGTTGGACGTCTGATGTTTCCTGCCTGACTTGAGTATAAAACGAGTAGCTTTATCACTCCTCCCCTTTCTCTCTCACTGTTAGACAGGAAACTATGGCTCAAGGCGAAAGAGGGAGGAGAGGCTTCTGCCTACAAATTCTCTCTCCTCTCTCTTACATACCATCTTACTTACATCCCCGAGGAATCATTCAGCCGACTATCATTTAAATTTGGACTGAATATTTATACTGTCTCATTATATACCGTCGAATAACGCACAACACAGTCTATCGCTTAATTTATATAGACCGCTTGCATAATCTAACAGCAAAAATGACTTGCGGCGATCGAAGGCCATATCAGCCTCACCCCCCGATGGCCGCTGGGCCTCAACATGAGAGCCTTCCCCAGAGTAATGGCTCCGGAAATGCCACAGACCCGAGAGGCGGAAATATCGGCGGATCTAAGTTACAGCCACGATTCGTTGAGTGCGTTGTCCCTAGCCCCGTTCTTGTAGAACATTCGCGAGGCTACGTCTCGCTAACTAGCAGCCACTCTGGTAGCTTGACCCCAACCTGCGTCGTCTGCCATTCCGACCAGTTCGGACAAACCCGGCGAGGAAATCAAAGTGGCGGGCCGCAATCTGGGGATATTGCGCTTGTTCCGATGTTCACACGTACCCCTGATGAAGGATCCGGACGGACTCAACCGCCTAGACCTGTGGATACCTACAGATTTAAATCGCGCCCGACAGTAGGATTACCAACACCGGTTAAGGCTACACAAGACGATCAACAACGACAAAACCCTAAAGTTGGAACACAGCGGGTTGTGCCACAAGAGACCGATAGCGGCGAGCCCACAATTCGCGGCGGAGACACCGGAAACTGTCTCAAGGAACCTTGCGGCTGCTGCTGTTATTGGTTCCATAAGGTCTGCTGCGGCGATGATGATTAAACTTGGGTCATAAAGGCCCTAGCCCGTGCATATCCGAGAGGTTGCGAGTGGTTCTTTTCAAGGAATCATCAAAGTTAGGTAAGGGGGTTTTCTCGTTCCTTACAATATTGGTACGGGCTTATATGGTAGCTACATTCAGAATTTTTGCGTAGTTTTCTGACGTTGAAAACGTGTTTTAGGTTTTCTCTTGCGACACGGAAGCATCCCCTAGAATTGGCTTTCGCTAAGTTAGATTATGTGAGGCTTCGGACCTCGTCGAGAGCGCTGGTGATCCTGATAGGATTGATATGGATATGCGTTGATTTTTAGGCTACAGCGACATCAAATAGCTCTAATAAAAATAGCCAGTATAAGCTGAATTTGATAATAAGTAGGTACGTTAATGTGCTCTACTTTTGGATTGGCTTTCTGATGTACATCGCGACATCATGTAAAGATGCGTGGTATGCTAGATGTTCCTCGTCGTACTCATCCTCTAGCATACGCTGGACTCTCGCGGATGAGTGATCTGCACTGGAACCGTTCGCACGGCGAGATTAGTAGCGCTCTACGCGGATGTGCAAGTCACGAGAACAAACTTACCAAACCCGGGATTCTGGTCTATTGATTTCCATCATCTTGTGTTGAATAATCGCAACAGGGCGCGCGATATCAGCGATGATCTGCCGTATAGGAATATTGGGGTCGATAGATACCACAAGACTCGTATCATCCACTTCCAGAAACGCCCAAGGGTCCTCGAGCACCGTGATCCCCGCGTCTGACAATACCGTCTTGTCTCGGAGTAAGTAAGCCGGGTCCTGTGCAAAACATGAGATTGGGGGATTCGTCTTCTTGTTCTTCGACAGTGAATTCTTAATATTCTGGAATACCCCGGAGACCTTGCTGTCAGGCCCTTTCGTCTTAGACAACATATGCTGGAGACTGAGAACGAGCGCATGCTGAACCATTGAAGAATCCGATATATCTGATCTGGTGGTAAAAGTACCCAAGCCAAAAGCGACGATTTTTCTGATAGTAGACAGGCGGGATCTTTTGGATTTTAATAGTGCCCTAAGGTGGTTATATTGTTCACTTGCTTCCCACTGCTGTTTCGCTCCGTTGAATATTTTGCTTAGCTCTGCGGCGGTGTAGGCAGTGTATAGAGTCGTATTAATCGAAGGCATTCTATGGCGATGTATTACCGGGCGTGGACCTGGCCATGTGACCCCTATCGCGGTGCAAGCCTTGTGGGGGTCGGGAGTGATCATGTCTTCTTGATCGAGGATATTTTGTATCGAACGATAATACATGTACGGACCAACTCTATTATAAAGTTAGAATACCAGGCATCGTATTGGATAGGTAGTTAATTTCTCGGGGAGTTCTCACCGTTTGTCGCCATGATTACACCGTTTATCCACCCAGGCCGGAGACTCGTTTGGGTTGAGAATAATCTCAACATCTGCCCCCTTCATATTCGTCAGATGGAGTTGATAACCTTCCAGCTCGTCACGTCTGTACTTTTCAAGTTGCGTGGCTATTCGCAGAATATTGCTTTTGGTGAACAGTGGGACACCTCTATTGTACATTTCCACAACATCATCGGAGATGTCTTGAACTTGGGAGTCATCGCCGTGCTTCTGTTTTTTCGCCATGTCTTAGTTGAAAGTGCAACAGTAGGGAGTGGTCTGATGAATGTACTGTATTTTCCAACGTGTACAATTAAGACTCCTGGATTTAAGCTGGATGCTTCAATTTGTAATTTGGACTTGCACGCGTTATGATGAACATAGAGGAATTGGACAAGTTTAAAATGGATTGATCAGGTAGGTAGCTTTTACATCTGGAGCTCGGCAGAAACTGGAGTGGGAAAAAAAAAGGTAGAAATCGTACCTGCTACCTATGAGGTGGTAGGCGGCGGCGTTGTTAGGCAGCGTTGTTAGATTGAAGAGGCAGATAAGTCATTATAACAGCTCATAACGCCACAAAAACGAACTGTGCGTACATATGGTGACAGAAATTCCACAGAAACCTGACCACTTAATCCAGTTTGCGCAAGTTATTCTTTAAATTTTAAGCAAGAGCTATGAGACTTGGGTATACTAATGTACCCAACTTAGGTACATACCTGTACCTACATACCTAATGTACAGGTCATGTAGGATGTAGTCAGTCATACGCAAGACTTGGACGTGTGACTACCTAGTGACTACACGTGTAGGTACTTGGATCGTATGAAAGAAAGTATACATACATGTAAGATGTAATACTAGACCACCCTACGTAATTCATACCTTCAGTTAGGGAATACATGTACTTTGTTACTTGACCACAGAAGAGTACTTTTCGTCAGACAACTCGAAGATAACTCTCATCTCTCAGGGCAAAGGAAGGAATATTAATTCAAAAAGTCGCCGTTTGTTTTAGTAAGCTGCTCGTCGTAATCTACCGAATGTTAGAAATGGGGAAAAAAAAAAAAGAAAAAAAAAAAAAGACGCAAGGATGTATCAATCAACAATGTCTTACATGGTTGAAAAGCAAGCCACCCCTTTTCAGGACCTCCGACCTGAAGCGAGGTATAAGCTGCTTCATCATCGTCGATGATAATTTTCTTATGACCCGAGACTGAGGCTGCATCCGCGAGCAGTTGGGCTTGACAAGTCCTCTCGAGGCTGATAAACCAAAAGGCCGCCTCGTCGACGCTACCGCCGACGGTAAGTAAGCCGTGATTCTGGAGTATGACGGCTTTTCCGCTGTCGAGAGCCTTTGCGATTCTTCCCCCCTCTTCGCGATCGAGGACTACGCCTCTAAAGTCTCGGTATACCCCGTGGCTCTTGTAGAAGCGACACGCGTCCTGGGTAATCATCTCTAGTTCCCTCCCAAAAACCGAAAATGCCTTCCCATGGACGCTATGCGCGTGGCACGCTGCATGCACGTCCGGCCGTGCCTTGTGGATTTGCGAATGGATTGCGAAAGCGGCCGCATTCACGGGCTCGTCGCCTTCGACCACGTTGCCATCCTCGTCGCAAAGGATCAGGTCGGAAACCTTGATGAGCGAGAAGTGCATCGAGAGCGGGTTTAACCCTACGATCGAAATTAGGAACAGGCATCTAAGGCAGCCCCCCAACGACTCGAAATTTACAGAAATGGTCGGTCAGAATGGGATCCCGGACCGAGATGTGCCCTGCAACGCCCTCGTCAAAGCCACGATCGGCGAACACCCGGAATGCCGCCGCTAGATGTTGCTTTCGGTAGAGTCGTTCGTCCTCAAGATTCTCAAACTTGGGGTATGTTCTAATCTTGAGTTTCTTTCCGCTCTTACTAATACCGGTGACCTGGACCTGAGGAGGGTTCTCAATCCTGTCTTTGGTCCCGGAGCCGTTGGCCGAGGTTGTCTGGGTAATAGGGAAAGACGGGGTTGTCTTGGTAAATTTTCCTGTGGTAGACATTTTGCGGATATGAGATTTGCTCAACTTATTCCTTACGATATAGTAAGAAGTGATGACTTGCTTCTGGCCATATAGACAGCAAACAACAGGGGCAGAAGAATCTTCCATAAGGGATAAGTACCGTGCTGCCTACACGACTCCGCTTGGCGGGGAAGTTGTAATGAACAATATCTCCCACCAATTGCGAGCTCGGTCACCGACGTAGTTGGAGTCCTTTCCCCAAACTGATAGAAGCTAGCTGATACAGATGACGAAGTCATACAGTGTCTGTACTGTCCGTTGTTTGCATGATCGAACATCATGTCTACCTATCTAGGTAAGTAGTCTGCAGGCCAGCCACACAGCACTACGGATGGGCTTCTTTATCTTGGCGTATAATGCTTTGTAAATTATATTTACTTGTATCGTAGTATTTACTGGTCTAGCGTATTTTTAGAACCTGAAGTATATCGTCTAGATTACTGCCCGTCTTCGCTCCTTTCATCGCGCGGAGTGGCGCTGCTCTCACTTTCATAGTCCTTCACATTATCATCTGGACCTTTCCATCCCGTGGCGGCTTGTACAAAAGATACAATTATGGACAAAACCACAGCGGCCTGGAATAAAACTTTCAGTCCATCGACGTAACCTTGTACTGCGATCGCCTGCTCTTTATCCCCGAGCCCACCATTGAAAACCAAAGCAGGACTGCCAATAAGTTTTCTGATCAGTTCACTTCGGTCCTCGGGGCCATTAGGGCCGTCAATCGCCTTGAAACCCCTTTCGAGGGATTCCCGTAGGGTTCTGGCAAAGATACCGCCACCGATCGCGCTGCCGAAGCTGCCCGCAAACCCTCTAAATGTGCCGAGTAAGCTGGTGGCGATGTAGTGGGTATCTGGCAAGGTTAAATGTAATAGATGCGCAAGCGTGTAATTCAATGCTGCACCGGTGAAGAGACCGTTCAGGAAGACGATAACGACATATAGTGAAATCGGAATATCTGGAGTGGATGCGAGTGAGAGTATGAAGAGGCTTGCGGCAAAGAGAACGAAGGATATGATGCAAGAGGCCCAGAAGCTCCCGGTACGACGAACGTGTAACCACTAGAGCGCAATTAGCAGACAACCAGAAGCCAACGATAATTAGAACAACTTACGCCGACAAGAAGTCCGCCCAAACCAAATCCCAAGTTCGTTGGTATAAGGATACTACCACTGGTGGCCGGTGTGAAACCCCGCACCGCAAGAGCTGTAATTGGAGCATAGAACAACACTGTCCAACGGGCTGCCATGAAGCCAAGCTGGGAAACACATGTTAAAACGGCACCCCGGTTCTGGATGACAGATATCGGAATGATAGGATCAACCGCGACGTAGTATTCAACCAAGACAAAAATGATCAGTGTTGCCAACGAGATGAATAACGGGATCGCCTGGATGGTACCAGACAGCCCGTATAGAAAAAGTACGACAGTAGCAGTCTATTAAGACATTAGTTAAATTATGGTTTGCTTCACATGCATTCAAACTTGGGGCTTACTAGAAGTAGAGCACCCGCGTAATCGATTCGTTTTAATTTTGTGGAAAGCGAGCCACCTTTAGAACTTTGCCCTGACGAGAACGAATGCGGGATGCTGAAGTAGATTGCAACACCGGCAACCAAGCTAGGAGGAACTTGTACCCAAAAAAGAGCTCTCTAGAAGGCAATGTGAGCTTGTATATTTTAGTCCAGGAGAGAAGTAGGACTCTTACCCAACCAGTTACGGATATTAGCGCACCGGATAACACAGCTCCCAGCGAGACACCCGTAGTGAAACCGGCGTTCCTAGTCGACTATGTCAGATCTCCTTAAACGCTACATCAGCTACCAACTTACAGGAGCCCAATAAACAGTCCCCTCTTCCGCTTCGTCGTCAACTCGAGAATGAGGACGATGGCTAAAGCCGTGGAACCGCCGCCGCCTAAACCCGTAACAAGCCGCCCTAGGATAAAGACAGGAAATGAGCGAGCCTGCGACGTGATGAAACATCCTGCGGCGAAGAGCGTGGACGAAACGAGTACCATGCTACGGGGCGAAAAGATAGAAGCTAGTTTTCCGACTAGCGGTGTCGACGAAGACATTGCTACGAGGAACGCTGTAGTGAACCACATCGCGTTTTCATATGAATCCAAGTCAGCTGCTATTGTCGACTGCGCCATGGTGATACCCGACATATTGGTGGCTACGTAAACGACATCAGCACATTTTGAAGCTAGCTACCAGCACGAAGAGACTTAAAGCTAAGCCTACCTTGCAAGAAGATTAGAAGGTATACGCTAAGTACTATAGCTAGGCCCCGTAACCGACTAACCCTCTGATTAGGGGTATCCAAATCAAGAGGATCTTCCCCATCCTGCGAGAGTCTAGAAGTTGGAGACGATACACTACCTGCAGCCGGAGAACTCGATTCGGAGCGTAGGAGTGGCGTCTCCTCCGTGGCCGAATCATCTACCGAAGGCCGATTCTTGGGATCGATAGGTTTTCCCAGGCCAGCTTTGGAAGAGGACTCGGGTTGATGAGCCATGGCGTGCTATTGGTGCTCTCGGACCTACATATACACGATACCGAGGCGCGGATGTGACGTTTGGGGATGCCACTAAGATCCTTCTTTCTAACTTGCTTCTTTTCTATTTTAAAGTCGAACATAAGAGGACTATATGAAAAGAGAAAGGCAGACGAGGCTTGAGTAAAGATGTATGAATAAAATGAAAGAGTTGTATGGTCCAAAATAATATGAAAGACATCACTCACATGCCTATTAGAGATTAGCCGATTGGTAAGCTCACAATAAGTCATCCAGGCCCCAGGGATGGTAGAATTCCGATTCTGTTTGGCGCATGTAAACTTTTATACGCGTATTGCTCGGCCTTGGAATACTAATTTTACCCCGGCGCTACCAGGGTAATTCTCCTTTCTCTTTGATATTTAGCGATTGATTTCCATACAATCGTTTTTATTAGGATATATTAGCCAATAAGGGGCCATTCTACTATTTCCGACCCATAAATTTCCAGAAGTTTCATTAACTCCGAGACTTCCGGCGGCGTCTAGTGTGCACTGACTCTCATAGGCAAGTAGTAAATACCAGTGGCTTGATGTTGAAATTGCCCCTAACTAAATGGGCTATAACCCAAAAGCCACCTTGAACCCAGGAGATAACTGCGGTTTTTGAAGACACCGTTGTTATCGAATCAATATCGACTTCGATCGAAATATCCATTGTACCGCCGCGTCTAGCATGAATTAGGTAACTATTCGGCTTATCTAATATATCTTCTCGATATTCTTTGCAGGAGAAACCTGCCGTATGATCCAACCCCTGAACGTAAGTGAGTTCATCGTTGGGGACCGTGACTTAGCTCGTCAGCTTTGACAAAAGTCTTAGGGATTTCCAGACGTCCCAGATTTCCCAAACGTATTCAATTACTGATATGTAGGTAGATTATATACTTTCTCACTTTTTATGGGTCTATCGATATCCTATTACTATTAGCAGAGAAATTATGGGGATGCCTATGAGCTTACCTTCACGATGACAAATTCTAGCGAGCTCGCTCCCAATGTAATAAATCGAGTACCCCTATAGTATCCCCGAGAGTGTATGGAACAAAGCAAATTGAAAGTTTATAGTGAACATCCCCTCTTGCTGAAGCAATAAGTAACGGAATTTCGAGAATGAGTAGAGTAGCCTCCGATGAACAATGGAGCTTAAGTGGTCTCCCAAGTTCACGCGGGAGCGCATCCCGATTTTCTTGGCTAGATTCGATTCGTCATTATTTGCTTCATCACCAGCAAGTAAGCCCGGGAACGGGTATCGAGCAAGTTGGTTGTTAGTGGCTAATAGTTATTATGAGTTTATTTTGGGTCTTGGTTCTTTGCGGTGTCTCAACCGGGACTACCAGGGCTATAGGGGCTATCAGGACTATCGGGGCTGGTGAGGCTGGTGGGGCTGTCGCCATTAATGTCATGGAGTTCTGTGGCTGTTCCAGGGTCAGAACTTTTCCTCCCAGGAAGTGCAGTGTTCCCTCTGCTCAAAGCAACGGAAAAACGCTTGAGGAAACCGGTTTTCTCTTCGTCCATTGGCATGACACCCACCGAAGCCCTTCGTCGCGCCGCAAGAATTGTGTCAAGGTCCATATCCCGATTGGCTCGATCCTGTATTTTGGACTGGTCCTCGGCACCGACCCGAGCGTCAACCAACATACGTGCATTTTGTTTCAAATCTAAGAAGAGGGAGAAAAAGCCGGTAATAACAAGAAGAGCGGGAACTAAGCTGAAAGCCGTCTGGATACTGCCACCTTGTTCAGTGATTGCGTAGATGACGTATGGCCAAAATGCTGGCCCAGAAGCCCCCATAGTAATCCATGCCGCTGCTCGTTTTGTACGCTTGCCCTGTCCACGAAGCCCTAGGGTGAATATGAGAGGCCACATGGGTCCTTCAAAGAAGAAGAATAGAACCAATGGGATAGCAATGAGATTCGGATTAGTTTCGCGGAGAGCAGCTACCAAGATACCACATACAATGCTTAGTCCGGTCGTGATGCTCAACACTGTACGTGGTTGTGGCACTTTTGGATGCGTTGGGGATAGATAAGCTAGATATGCAGCAACGAAGCGTGAGATTGCGAAGGCAGTATGAGCAATGAGAAGGTAGTTTGGAACCGAGAGCATAAGGCCTGGGGGAGGTTGTAACGATTCTTTTGTCGTATCCCTGGAGCCTGGTGGAACTTGTACGCGATCTTGTTGCGTTAAGATTTCGTGGAAAAAGATGCTGGTTGTTTCCTGACCTGCGACGTAAGTCCATTGGGCCAAAACGGCCAGCGTCAAGGTCCAGGTCCGAAGCTCAAATCCACCGCAGCTACGTTTTTTAGGATCCACCGGGAGGTACCGTGTTGAGTGCTCCATCTCAGCATCAGTTACCTCCGGTAACGGCATATAGTAAAAGAAAAGAGCTAACGCTGCGCAGAGAAGAGTAATGGCTAAATACGTCCATTGGACGTCTAGCAGTGATAATGTTTCCGTGGTGTCGGAAGTAATTGGAGTAAAGAATATCTTCTGAGCTAGAAGTCCGCTTAAAACGGTGGTAATAGCCTGGATGCCTTGAGCAAGACAAAGCCTCATTTCTGCATAATCCATCGGACCGCAAAATACAAGAAATGGATTGGCCCCTGTCTCGATAATCGCTAAGCCAAATCCGACAACAAAGTTGCAGATCATAAAACCGGCGAACGAGGTCAAAACAGCGCTAGGCCAAAACATGATTGTTCCCACGCCATAGAAACAGAGCCCTACAATAAACGTTGCTCTATATCCTCCAATTTGGTCCGGGCCATTCTTCTTCCTTCTTGTCCGGGAGTGTTCGTCATGTCGCAAAATCCATTCGCCGACAAGCAGCGGCCCAATTAAGTAACCCCCTCCAAAATAAATTGAAGACAACCCTATTGTTTCAGCAATTGACATACCCGAAACCGAGGAGACTGCGTCGTTGAGTTGGTTCAGTAGGCCGTAAGAGAACCCCCATAACAGAAATAAGATTGTGACCACAGTGCAGTACTTAAAGGAGTCCCGCACCGAGGTCCTAATCATGCTTTTGGGTCGGCGCATGTTTACGAACCCAAAATAAACCGAATTTTCGAATGCTGAGTAGGTCCCCGTAACACTCGTCAGCGCGGTAGGCGATCGATCGAGGGGATCAGGCGGAGGGGGATGCGAGCTCAAATCCGGCGTGGTGAGAAAATCGAGAGCAGATACCTGACTGTTCCGACTGCCCCCAGCATGGGTTTGAGAAGGTGGTGTGACCTGGTCATCAGTTAAGATACCCGAAGTCGGGGGCCGACCGGTATTCGAGCTTCCATTCCCGTCTGTTGAGGTATCCTTGTCGTAAGTCCGGGTCGCATTGGGGTCAACCAACATAGCAGGCAAAATGCGACGGATGAGAGGTTTAAGTGTTGGAATGCATGCACATATTATACCAACATTTACCTCGACAGCAGACCACATAAGGGAAAAGGATGCGTTCCAAGCAAACTGAGATGAATCCCCGAATGTCGCCTCCGGGTTACTCGAGGCCGTTGAGGAGACCTGAGTTATGGCCTGCTCGAGGTAATAGATACGGACGACGTCAACTATGGTGACGAATATACCTAGGGTAAACGTAAATATTAAGATGATTTTTTGTCGCCGTGGAAGCCTCATGCTAGTTAGAACAGGTAGTGGCAGAGCTAGGATTGCGAGGTCTGTTACGACGTTGACCGGTGCTGAACATATGAACTCGGTAAGCAATGGGATGCAGTATGCCGTATCGGGATATGGATCAAATGCCGCTTGGACCGGGCGGCACTGAAAGATATTGATCAGCGTCAGAACCGCACCAGCCAAGTTGACAATAACCAGAACAGCCCACGAAGCTAACCGTAATACCCTCTGCGTATTCTTAGATAGGCGAAGATAAAATACCAGGACGGAAGTCTTCGTAGCCATCAAGGCCGGGTTCTGAGATACGGTTAGTTTTCAGCTCAACATAGCCCTTATAGTAAGATTGAACTTACATAGAGCACTGAAAAGGCATATTCACTACGCCGCAGGGCATTCCAATTTTCAGCAGGTATGTCCTCGTCATGTCGGCCAAGTCCCTTGCTAGCACCCAGATTGATAGCGAAGCTAAGGCCAAAGGCGACAATCCAGGCAATGACGATGAAATAATCGTCCCAGGTGACGCTTCGTACGATACGGATTCGACAGAGCAGCCTTGCCGCAACGATGCAACTAGTCAGGACAAGCGTTGCCGTGGTCACAGCAAATACTGCAGGACCGCGATTGGGGAAATCGCTTGACGACATATTTGGTATGGGGATGTCGTTTGCGACTAGGTACCTCAGGCAAGGCCATTAGAACGTATCCGCTCCTTGGAGGAGATGGGATAGATGCCTTTTTAGGGGGGACGTGAATTATAGTATATTCGACCAAAGTGGTCCCGCTAAGATTAAGGCGATTGTGTTTCTTTGGTTTAATTTACGTGGGGACATCAAGTGAATAAAAACCATGTAGCACTAGTCGACCTATAATCAATGTGCTTATATAAGTGTAGTCCGGTGGGACGTTGAGAACGAATCGTCGTTGAGGTCGTAATTCTTCAGGGGTGTCGATTTAAACCCAATATCGGCCAAAGGGTGTGAGAATTGACCAGAGGCGTCAGGGGGGAAAAAGATAGCAGGAGAGAAGAAAAGTAAAGAAAAGAAAAGGGTAAAAAAGATGCGAATTGGTGGCGGTGAGGAGAGCTGGAACTATTGTAAATGAGGCAGACAAGACCGCCTACCCCGCGACCGCCATAGGTGAATAACAATGACCTAGGCCGAAGGGGGGAGCGAGGTAGTGGGATGTAGCGGGAAGATGGAGAATGGAAACAGATGCACAAAGACCTCGCGTATGAGTTGTATTTGCGTATTAGGTGTTTATGACCTTATGTGCGTAAGGGTATACGTGTATGTGTATGTGCAATGAGAAATTGGGGGGAAGAGGGAAAAAACAAAACAAAAAACACCAGTACCAAAGAACTAAAAGGATACTAGTATACCAGAAAAGCCGCAAATTTGGCCCCTTCTCGGCTGCTGTAATGTACTGATTACAAGATGTCCGCAATGAGATGTTTTTTTTTTTTTTCTTTAATTCGATTTAGTAGCTTGGCGTATTTGGAGGAGGAGAGTTGTCCTGCAGGTTCGGAAGTAGAAAGTAGTGTGAAGGAAGACCTTTCCCTAGGTAAGCTTAAACCTGAGCCTACGATTATAGTACACCCAATTACCCTCGGGCACTAAGGTAAGTACGTAGTATCTACTATGTACGCGAAAATTTTTTGTTAGCGACCTACCTAGCTGTCCTCGCTAGCTCGGCTACTTTGGTGGAACTTGCTAGCTTCCGCTGGGATGACGTTGA
This sequence comes from Daldinia sp. FL1419, assembly GCA_025201765.1. Lineage (NCBI taxonomy): Eukaryota > Fungi > Ascomycota > Sordariomycetes > Xylariales > Hypoxylaceae > Daldinia > Daldinia sp. FL1419. The sequence continues at coordinate 350,534 of MU623341.1, forward strand.
TACGCTTAGAAATAGACAAGGATAACGAGCCTCTCCACTTTAACAACTGCTAGTTACCCCAGATTGGCCCCAGATCTACGTCGCATTCTAACGTTTGTTTCACTGATTGGAACAGTTAACGAAGACCGTTTTAGTGTTTAGAGTACCGGCAAGGTGGGCTTGTCTTTAGCATTGTTTTAGCATTGTCTAACCTCGATAAACCTGAAAGGCTCGAGTTTATTACTGACCTACTCCTTGCCCCCTTTCAGCTTGAATGTAAATTCTTCTTTGTTGGATTAGGTGGTTGCATGTGCCATAACTCTCCCCATGCTTCAGCTACTAAAACCTGTGCGCACGATTTTAGCACAACGGTGGTTCGGCTTAGCCTATCCTAAGTTTAGGTGCTTTACCCACCCACGCACATAGTAGTAGACGGACGAAGCCCGAGTCGACCTCTCTCAAAAGCGTGTTGAATTGTTCAAATGTATGGTTTGCTGTAGGTACATTATTCGGCGAGCTTGCGTCTCGTTATTGCTTAACAACCGCTATCGTTCTCAATGTGGTACGCAAACACATAACGTGGTGATACTAGGTGATATAACTTACCAAGGTCACATATCTCGTTTTATACCTTTTTTGGCTATCTGGTCAATTGTGTACTCTGCACATGGGCACCGTATTGCACTTCTCTTAAGATCGGTTGGCTAATACCACACAACCGTCCCGTTACGTTATATTTGACCAATGAAAACCACCATAAATCTCTCCGCTTTAATCAATCCCTTTCCTTACATACTATCCCGGTTCTATATATAGCGCTTTTAACTATGGCGAAATTATTTCCCCTCGCGATTGGGAAGTCCTGACATGGTAATCCGCGTGAAACTTCACGTTCTGTTGTTAGATACGTACAAGTAATAAGTAGATTCAAGTCTTAGTGAATCCTCCAGGTGCCCCAGTCAGGGAGATTCGAATTAGCGGCCATGTTAACTCGTTTCCGGTTTAGCACCATACTGAATACTCATCTCGTTATTCTCGATACTCCACCTACCCTTACGCGTGACTTTAATCTAGACTTGACACGACTCTGGATCATCTTATTAATATGCAATGACTATAAGCTAGCAGACCGGACATTCCACGTTGATCACGCTTATAAGTCAAGAGAGGGGAAAATAAAGGTTATGAAAACACATTTAGCATCCTTACATGCACGGGTCCAGCGACTATAGCGCACCAAGGGCGGCGACACACCACTGTAGACCACTCGTGTAAGTCATAAGTGCTCCAGAATTAGAGTCAAAATACTAGGATGCGCAATTTCAAGGATAGGAAAGTACCTATTTCCCTCACTACCAATCTCCATTCATATTCTCGCGGGAAAATATTTGTTCCTAATATATATTAGGTACCTACTATGTAAGTGAAACTCTACTTCACAGCCTAAGGAGTCCACATCCATTACATAAGCCGAGGATCTCGCAGCCCCCTTTGCAGAACACACGGGAACCCGAACAGATAATGTCGTCAGAACTTTCCCCATATCAATTCTCCATTGTTAATTAAGCTTAAAGCGAAGCTAACATTCCCGATTACACCCCGCATACACGAAACCGTAAGCTTATATAACTGTAAGCTTGTATAACCGTATTGCTTTGTGAAATCTCGATTTAGGGGCAGAGGCGTATCGAGTGAGCCAGCTGGAGGCCAAGTAGGGCACAACGCGTGCGTGCCTGAAACCCAGGCCGTAGCTTATACGCTTCTAGAGAATTTAAATATATTGCCGCCCCAGCCATGAGCGAGTTTAGTGTTGTCCCCTATTAGCACTATCGTACGTTATTTACTACCTAAGTACCAATTCAACTGTGGTGCCTATCACCGAAATTGAGAAGCGAATGAAGAGGCTATCCCCACAACTTTGATGATGGGGCAGACTAAGATTTATCGGATAACCAACTGGTAACGACTTCCATTATCCTGGTTTGAAAACTGTCTATACATAGAAGTACCGGATTCTAAGCCATACAAAATCCCTTTACTCAAAATTTAGACTTACCGTAGCCAATTACTATATCAATGCCTATCAATTTTCTACATTACGATCACCGTTAAGATTATAGTAGTTTAGATCTGACGCTAGGTATGTATCATTTATTCTTTATCAGTCTATGCTTACTGATTTAGGTATCTAAGAAAACGTGCTTATTTTCCTAGTTCTATCATCCACTAGCTACATAGTATCAGCGTCTACTATACTAATATTTTACATTACATCTACGGATATTCTTGATTTATCCCCTGAGCCACGAATTACACAGCTGAACGATGCACCAACAACGGAACTTTCTCTTAACTTATACCCTCTAGAATATCATGTTAGTCGGTTTTAGACAGCAGAACATGCTATGGTTATCGTCGTTGAATTAAACTACAACATCGATGCAATGTGACCCGAAGTATGCAATGACCCCATTAGGAAGGTGTGGATCTGCGAAGTAAACCACATACAACGACATTAGAGGTTGATACCCAATTAGGTAGTTCAGTCGAAGGGCTCTGAATTTAGATTTGCTAAAAAAGGTACTAAGCAAGAAGGCAGACATGATCAAAAGCCAATGTACCTTTTTCTCTCGCAATCATGCGATTCCGTAACCCGGAGAACATTCGCGCTAGGTTATTCGCCCCTCCTTTTAGGATTTCAATCATCGACTAGCAACATCGACTACTGGAAGAAATATATAGGTACCCAACTACCCTGAATGGTATAGATCGCATGGATAGCTAGGTACGGACTCCTTGTAAATATACTCAAAGGTGCAGTTGAGTTATATGATATGTACCTAGGTATCAATTCACCTCCAGGTACCTACCTAGAGACCCCAGACTAGATGTAGGTTATTTAAGGCACCTACCTTAGTAGGTAAGCATGGAGATGAACATGGCATATCCAGTAGGGCAATTGGGACTTGCAGACTTAGTTGCACGTTGGTAGCGATCTGCGGCTGGCAAGATTACCTTCAAGAACCGCACATTCGAAAGAGCGGCTAAGATCTACGTATACCTATTTACGAAGCATTATGGACGTCTAGTGGGTAAGGTGGTCCAATTTTCAAATTGATAACTCCTGAGTGGTGGGAAAGCTGTGGCCTAGATGCCTGGGACGATAGTAGTAAGTACCTACCTACATATGTAGGTACCTATCTATCAATTTCATGCATGTTACCACTTTACAACTTAAAACATACAATACAGGCACCCAACAGTGGAAGACTCATTAACAAGCAAGCTAAAAGGGGTTAGTGGTGTAATGGCGCATACCCTATTCTAATTCTACGCTCCAGATGGCCAGCTCGAGCGCCTTCCCCAGGTAGTCAAGACAAACCTAAGGTTAGAGGAGAGAAGGAGAAGGCTACATACCTACATATAGGTTTAAGTTCTACCTAAATTTACTGAACTATTCCATACCCCGTTCATTTATTCTTAGGTACTTCCCAATTAACGATAGTTCACCTTTCCCGTCATCAACTACACGGTAAGAATACCCATACTTCAAACTTTCATACATATAAGCATACCTAGGTTCAAATAGTTACTAGTAGTTGCTTTTTTATTGAGACCTCCCGACAAAGACGAGTTAAAAACCTGTAGGTACTTACCTTCGTATGTAAGTATACTAGGGTTTTGGTGGCTTTCTTCGTTGATTCAACAGGTAAAATAGGGACCTACCTAGGTACTCGTGACCCTATGGAAGGTACATCATTTCTACCTATGTAAGTTTACCTGGTATACATATGGTAAGAACGCCCGAAGGAAAGGTACAAAGTGGTAGGGACAGATGGCAGGTACAAACTTCGGAAGGTGCAAAACACTAAGGTTACACTATGTATTCAGAGACTTCTGAGGAGCCACTCACTTTTAGATATTCCTACAAATGCGACATTCTCTCATCCATCTCCCATTTTATCTAGAACTGAGTTGAGTTAGGGTTTTAATTAGTACACAAGAAAGAGATGTCTGCCAAGCCAACGTCCACAATATCGGAGCGAATTTAAGAGTAAATATCCTAATGAGGAACTGCGGATACTAATGCATACCTGACACTCTTACCGACCTATGAGATCCTAAGGAATTTTTTCTAACATTAAATCTATTTTATTAATATGAATACCCCTTTCCCATCAATCCAAGCATTTTACTCTAGGGAGGTGCCATCCAACCTCCAACAGGAAGATATAGAAACCTCGAGTTTCCCTGGTCCGGGTGATGGCTTCACGTCGTCAGAAGTAGAAGCAGCTATTAGCCCTCTTTCACGACGGTGGAAACCACCAAGATCGTATGAAACATGTCCTATTTCACTCTTACAGACGGGACCCTTCAACTATGAGATTTCCGGCAGGATCGTAAACTTTTCTACTAATCCTCAGGAGCAAGGATATCATTTCCTTGTTATATCTGATGGATCGGCAGCTATCGCGGTATAGTCATGAGGGCTGAATAGCCTGTTTCCTATTCTGATACTGATAAATATTGCAGGTTAAGCTTTACTATGCGAAAGCGTCTGATTACCAGTTACTATTCGGCCAGCGGGTCACGATTTGGACAACCTTTATCGGTAATTCGACCCAGGGTAGTTCGGGCAATATACCGTTTTGCACGTCATCTACCAAAATCTACCCGGGTCGCAGCATTGCAACACACATTATCTTTCATAACGACCCACTTGATTCGGACGGCTACCGCATCCTGCGTCGTCCATTGGACTGTAATTTAAAGGAGTATACTTATCTTTCTGGTCTTATGACTTTAAAGGCTTATCTTTCCACCGGATACGATACGACGGAGAGCAAGATTCTTATCTGCGTGCGAAGCGTCGGGCCACGTAGGACCGTCTACTCGAAAAAACGCCAATGTGATCTTGGTATGGTGGACGTAAGTATTTTTGATGATACGGCAACCTGCGTCCTGAGGCTTTGGCAGGATAAAGTTCCTTCAGCTAGAACTTGGATTCCAAATCACACCATCCTCCTGATATCCAAACCAACCTGTCGAGAGGATAACCCGCAGTCTGGATTAGGCATTGGCTACACTTCGATGATCGATGTGGATCCTGAGTTCCCTGATGCGTACTGGCTCAGAAATAAGGTTAAAAACATGAGCAAAAAGCAGAGCGTACATGTTCCCTTCCCATGTGATACTTGGGATATCAATCTTGCAATCCGCGGTCCCAGTAGGACATTATTCACGATCGCCGACATCGAAGACCAGGTCCGTAATCCGGAGTCTGGGCTCGACTTTACTGGAAAATTGAATGTGATGATTCTTGAAGTGGGATTAACGGAACAGTGGTGGAAGCGCAGTTTCTGCTGTCTCGAATGGTGAGTGCAGGAGCATACCTTAATCTGTCCGATCTAAACACCTACTTGCTTAGTTGTGGTTTACCGGTTTACGCCAACAAACCGGTCGCAGTTTGCAAGAACTGTGACGCGCAGCGGGATTTAGCACCCAATCCGCGGATAATTGGATCAATGGTCGACGAAAGCGGTATGATCATAGCTAGTAAGCTCATCTGGCATGATAGTGCTTGGACTCAATTATTCTTCGGGTGTTCCTTGAACGAATTACAAATCGAAGACAACTCGGAAATCAACCTAGTGGAACAATCATGGGAAGACCTCACGATACTTGACACCGCCGCGCTCAGAGATATTGAGGAACGACTGCTATACGCACGAGTCACGTTGACTTTCGGTTGGTCGTCTCAACTCGAAAGACTCTGCATTATGGGAGTTGAGTGGTAGTGGATCATACAAAGTTGAATTTATAGTACCAGCTCATTTGGTAGACCTGGGGGGGTTGCGTCAGGCTGCTTCAGCGAACATGTGAGGGAAAATGATATAGCTAACGTGGATCTGACTAGATACACCATCGTGTTATAAGAGGGTAAAGTATATTATTTAGCTTGCTTTAATCACTCCCTGGCTATGTGTTCCAAAATCATTACACTTCCCCTGGAGACATGTAAAATAGAGGGGGTTTTCATTTGCCAAAGATCCGAAAAGGTTAAAAATAACCGTTTTTCATGACGCCTATCCCACATGCTCTCTATTTGTCACTACCATTATCTCATCATATTATGTCGATGAAAATGGAAGACATTGGCATAAATCATTAAGTCCTTCCATCTTTATTACACCGTGATCCCTTTTTAAATATTCCCCCCAGTATTAATATTCAAGTCAAATACCCTTCGTTCATTTGTCTCCAAACAAACTAAACCGGAAACGACCGCCCTTCATCTTTTGCGAGGTCCGTCCGAATGATTGTTGGGAATTGATGCGGCGGTGCGACGATGGCGGAGGCGCGAACTCGTCGTCATCGTCGTCGTCATCATCCTGGAAGCTCATGGGCCGTGTCTGCTGTCGCGCCAATGGTATTTGGTGCTGTTGCGGCAGCTCCCGGGGAGTAGGTGGGGGCAACGGATCTCCGCGCATGGCGCGCTCGACGTCCATATATTGTCGTTTATAGTCGTCGTGTTTGCCCTTGGCCTCAAGGAACCTCGTCTCCGCGTCGGCGCGTCGTTCCTGGAGCGCGCGGATCTCGGCGTCCAGGCGGTCCATTTCGTCCTGCTCGCGATGCATCAGTTCGGCGTATTCGTGCACCTTCTGGTCTAGCGGCTGTAACACGCAGTCCATGACGCTGGGGCTCTTGAGCCGCTGGATGGATGCGCCGAGATTGGCATTGGGGACTGCTAGGCTTGGATCGGATGCCGAGGCTGCGGCTGCTGCTGCGGCTTTGGCTTGGGCTTGGGCTTGCTGGATCTGGGGGTGGTTCGAGGGGTAGCCTGCGGAGTTCCGAGGGGGCGAGGATCCGCCAGAACTACTAGGCGGTCGCGGTCCTGCTACGGGTTTGCCCGGTCCAGTGCGCCGGCCATTCTGGCGCTGGATTCTCCCGTCGCCGCTGGTGCGGTCTGCGACGAGCATTTCTTCGGAACGGCTGCTGCCCGAGTAAGACGGAGGCCGGGATTGATTGGGCGTGTTTCCTCCCTGCGGGGGGAACGAATTTGTCAACGGCGGTCTGCTTTGCGACGGACTGTTACCGGGTTGGCTGCCCTGACTGAAGCGCTGCTGTTGCTGTTGCGGGGGGATTTGAGAAGGCTGGCCTTGCATAGCAGGACCGTGGTTTGCGCTAGGAATGGAATTGGCACCTAGGCCGGACATGGGACCTCGGTTGTTATCGAGAAATTCGTAAAAATCGTCGTGACTATCGAAGCGCGGGGCTTTCCCGCTGCTGTGATACGCTGCCGCCGCCGCGTCGTCGTAGTCACGTGGTTGTTGTTGAGCCTGGCGCGGGCGTGGTCTGGAAGAGGGTGAATTCATAGTAGTACGATGTCGGGATGTACTACTACTCATTTCATTTCAAATTTCGACAAGCCGCGGCGGATATATTATGTACACTACCACCTACCCGAAAGCGCGAATACGAAGGTGGGTGTGTAAATATGATACGGGATACGGGGGCACGGAGCAAAGGATACACAAATGGTATAATTGGGGACTATCGTAGGAGCAAGTTTGTAAAGAAGCGAAAAAAAACAAAAGGACAAAAAATTAGTATTTTTGAGATTCGAGTTGTTGTTTTTTTAAAAGAAGCGGTGACGATCGAATCGACAATTGACACAGATTTATGACAGCTAGCATACTGGCATCGTACATAGGGGAGGTTGGGTATGCGATTCTTTTCCCCACTACCAATTGGCCCAGCCTCTTTTTTCGAAGGAGGGGGGGCTGAATGACGGGCCTTACCTTCCCACCTTTCCCGTTCCCACCGTGATTTTGTCTCGTCGATCGATCTGCGAATCGATTGTTCGGTTTTGTTTTTGATATCTCACTCACGTAGGTAGTTACATGTAAGGATCTGTACCTAGGTAGACAATTAGGTATAACTGCCTACGGTTACCTAACGGTTAGGTATTTTAGATTCATACAAACGAATTAAACACGCGTCAAACAACGATGCAGCGCTTAGCTTTTCGGCCTATATCCAAAAAGGGGTAAGGCGCTCGGACCATATAACCGAGCTAATCGGATATGTTAATTGGTTGGAGGAAGAAAGATACTTAAGTACATATCTACATAACTAGGTAGGTACCTACTTCCATAAGGTATAATTAACTAGTTAAAGTACCTAACATAGTTACATATAGTACGTACTTCCTAACCCCAGTGTCTGTCTCATGTCGAACATGCATACGGGTTGACGGACTGACGGATTCAAGTCAGGGAATACCCATATCTTGGTAACTCTTGTCGTACGATCCCAACATTTCATGTCTTGGTCTATTTTAGAATACCTTGAACGAGCCGGGTTAAGATACCTAGGTAGTCACCGGTACCAAGGTACCAACATACATTGGATCGTGAGTATTGTGGTTAACATTAGCAATGATACAATATGTAGTTATATGGTGAGCCTATAGGTGGTTATATTTATAATCTCGGACGCATAGCCAATCGGGAGTTTGTAAAGGCAAGCCCTTTGACGTTCTTTAGGTCTTTGTTAACATTATAAATTATCAGGTACCTAGGGACAAAGGTTCGATAGTATTTATACGAAAAGGAGGTAATTCAATTATAGTGAACCAACCTGACACCGTGTAGAGGGGAGATCGGTTTATTCCAGGTTTCATGGAGGTATGGAGGTATGGCTTCTATTAAAATCGTCAAAATATTCATACCTAGGCGTACCCTATAACCAACCTTTGAGGAATCCGGGCCCTCAATGTGATTAATACCTAAATGTCAGCGCTACTTCAGACATTAACAACAACCTCATTGTCATGATATACTATTTAGAGGTAGCTAATAACCACAAGAATTGGTGTTATTAAACAGCAAGGTAATTCAATATTGATTGTGAACAACCGCAGACGAATTTTATTAGTAAATTTGTATACAAATATTTCCACCTATCCTCCTTTCCAGCCGAACATCCTTAAAAGGAAAAAAAAAAAAAAAAAAAAAAAAAAAAACCCTTTTTGGAGATTTTTGCTTCAAGGCTAAAACTAGGATATCTTTCCTACCAATATCCTCAGCCCAATTTAAGAACATTTATTTGTCCTTGTAATTACCTCGAGCCGTACTCGCGAGTACCAAATCTGCATACCAAAATGAAGCTGAAGCCAAAGGTAGTCTTTACGGACAAGATCATCATTGATAACAATGAGAGGGTCGAGGTAGCCGTGTATAACTTCTGCCCTGACATATACTTTGCGCTCTCTTCGTCTATGCCGGCCAGCGCCTGGATATCGATCTGGGAAGAAGAAGTGGTGAGCATCTGGCTATTCGCTTTGAACTCCCCCGATTGTCGGTCTGGATTGCCTAACCTGTGGAAGATCGCCCTAGTACTTGGAAGTGGTAAGGTGGTAACTCTCGAGCTAAGCGGCCGCCAGTATAGCGGGCCACGAGACGCCGGCTGGCCGCAGTGCATTATTTGCCGTGCCTTTAGGGATAAGGGTAAGCCGAAAGATGACCTCTCCGCACTGAAGGAGGCCGCTTGTTTCTCTACCGGACGCGACTTTAAAGAGCGTGTCCAGTTGAAGCAAATTGTGCGGCAGGCTAATCGCTACGGCGACGTGACTAACTACCGGCTTACGAATAACCGAGGTCGTCGGTATTGGCTCTTCAAATTCCTCGAAAGAACAGCGCCACTAATCCGCAAGATCCATGGTGTTGGATCCCTTCACCAAGCGGCGGATCGCGCTATGCGCTACTGTATGCTACCTAGAGGAGGTCATACACAGCATTACGGATACGACGATAATAATCTTAGCCCCCTTAAGATTGTAGCTGGGAGCAATGTGTATGCCCAAGGAAGGTGGGCTTCGCCATTGTAGGCGGTTTATATAGAGCACTTGTACAGATTGCATCTTTCATGATAGTTCTCAGCTATGGCTTTTGAAAGTCATGAACTAATCATAATAATCCCTAACAAGGCGATTGATGCATATATAAAAATAGATATATACCATAAACTGAATGTCTGAGAGTGATTCAGGAATGAGTCAAAAAAGGGGCCACAGATTGAAAGCGTAAGTACCTACCTAGTTAATAGGTATAGGTATATCGTATAGCTTAACGGTAGCACTTCTTAGATCTAAGTTGTTCAGGTATAATAAATCCGTTAAATTCGGATTCGCATGTATTATTGATTCTTACATAACAATCCTACATGCGTCGTAGGGATAGGGCCTAGGTAGGTATACACGAGGTATTTCAGCCCATCTCTAAAACTGCTCTACTCTGGGGTTCGACTTTAGGCTAACTTTGCCGCAGCTGGTTTCCTATCACCAACTTCGTCTGCTGCTTGTTCTCTCAGCAGTTTGCGAAGGATCTTGCCGGACTAGGGTGACGGTTAGCTGTCAAGTTCTTTGAGAACACGTACTTCGTTCAACTTACTGGGTTCTTTGGAATAGTCTCGACAAACTTCACACCGCCTCGTAACCGCTTGTAGTGAACGACCTTGGATTCCATCCACTTAGCAATTTCTTGTTCCGTCTGTTTCACGCCAGGATTCGGCACGACGTATGCACGTGGCACCTCCTCGCCGTTGATTGTGACGCCTACGACGGCGACATCGCGAACACCCTTGTTTTCGAGTAATACATCCTCAAGCTCAGCCGGTGCTACTTGGTTACCCTTCACTTTGATAAGCTCCTTGATGCGGTCAACTATGTGGAACAATCCACCAGGTTCGTATTTCTCCACGAATCCAACGTCGCCAGTTTTCAGCCAACGGGTACCATCCGGATCGACGTGGAGAGTATCCGCCGTAGCCTCGGGTTTATTCCAGTAACCCTTCATAAGCGTAGGCCCATGAATCCATATCTCGCCCCTTTCGTTGGCTTTTGTGATCTCACCTGAGCCATCAATTTTCATGATGCGCGCCTTGCAGTTAGGCAGCAACTCACCCACCGCTGCGGACTTGCCAACTGCTTTAGGATGCCAACCTGTACTTGCACATGTTAATTCTGTCATACCCCATCCTTGGCGAACATTCAAGGCCCCGTCTGGCCAAAGCTTAAGGACCTCATCGGTAGTTTCGGCTCCTAGTGGTGCGGCACCGGAGAGGAGATTTTCGAGGCTACTAAGGTCATACTTGCGGCTAAGGGGACTTTTGGCAAGCATAATCACGACGGGCGGAACGGCGGTAAGACTGTCGATGCGGAACTTCTCGACACATTGCAACATCTTTTCAAAGTTGAACGAAGACATAATGTATACGGGAATGCCTTGTTGGGGATAGATGCAGACGAAAAAGGTCTGTCCGTATGCGTGGTACATTGGCAGGAAGCCTAATCGGCGGTATCGCTTCTTCTTTTCCTCGTATTCAGGGTCTAGTCTTTCTATGTAGCTGACGCTAACGCCGTTCGCTACGTAGGAATAATGCGTAATTTCGACACCTTTTGGCACGCCTGTTGTTCCTGAGCTATAGTTGAGAGCACATATCGTCGCCCTCGCGTCGGCGGGCTCTACCCAGTCAAACTTGGCTGCGTCGGCCTTGGGAGCGAGAAGAGAATTCCAATGTTGAGACCCGAGTCGCGCCTTTCTGGGTCGTTTATCGAGCACGCTTGTATCAAAGCTGTATATTCGACTCCTCGATAGACCGGCCTTCCCGGCGGCCTCTACTGCGATCTCCATGCTAGCATCGGCCGCAATCAGAAATGAAGCACCGCTATCCTTCAGCTGGTAAGCAAGTTCTCGAGCAACAAAACTGGGGTTGGCGCCAGTAAAGATTCCTCCCGCCATTAGAATGCCCATGAAGACTACGGGGGTGAAGAGTGAGTTGCCGGAGAAGAGGAGAACGCGATCGCCAGGCTTCAGGCCTGCCCGTACCAATCCCAAAGCTAACCGCTTCGACCATAGCCGAAAATCAGATTGCGTAAGAACATGCGTCTCCGGGTGGTCGACATCAGTGAATTGGGCTGTATCTGGGAGGCTATCGAAGGAGGAACCAAATACCCATTTCGGGACGGAGCAATTCGGTATCGATACCGTCCATTGCGATTCGAGGACCATATCGGAAGTCGAGATGGAGATGATGGTGAGCGAAAAAGGAGGTTGCTAAGTGCGATGCCGAAAAGAGAAGGTATACGAGCTGTATACGAGCTGTACTAGTTCAAGACACCACCATCACCAGGGCTTTCAAGCTCGAAAATATCCTGCGGTGCCGAGATATAAATAAGGGTGAGATGATATTGTACGACCCTGTGTAGCGTATAAGAGAACCCTTATTATTATATTAACTACCTATACGTAGAGCTCGCTCGGGCGCGGCGGATACGGAGCCGAACTAACGACTTCTTTGGAGCCGTAGTCGGTACTTGATGCAGGTCATAGCTCGTTCGCTACGGAAGCGTTATCATTGGTTCTAGGAGTTCTAGGAGTCCTAGGGGTTCTAGGACGTAAGGTTTATAAGAGAACAGTGACAGAGCGAACAAAGCGGGATTGGATTAAAACGGCCCCTGTCCGATTATTATCTCCACAACGTGGATTGTCAGCTGTGGAGATAGCGCCGGGGTGGGAAGCCAAGAGCCGAGGCAGCATAGCTTGCCCCCCCTTTTCTTATCCCGCTTAGGGTGTGATCAATGCTACGGAAGCAACTGTTACATCGTCGTCTAAGCCACCTAAGGTTAGAGGGTAATACTAAGACGCCTACCCGGTATTCGGCGTGTTCTCAAATCCACCTCTCGTTCTTTAATATCCTATTAACTGTTAACTAGCGCTTTAATAAGATTTTTAGTTATTAGGTTAGATATTTGGAACATTGCTCTATCTTGACACGCAGAATCGATGCAACCTTACACCTTAACGGTTAGTCTTTTATACACACACGGGAACTACAATACAAAGTAGCTGCGCCATGTACATAGGTAATTCGTGTAGGACAGCATGATACTTAACTCGCGATTCTTGCAAGCTCCTTTAGTTACGATCCAACTACTAGCCATAATACTTGGCCGTCGTGGCGTAACATTAGTGCTGACGCTTTATATATAACGTATAACGTACGGATCCGTACCTACAACGTACACTTATTAATATAAAGCCCAAATGCAATGCGAAGGGTTGGTACGAGACACTAACAGCAGCCAGCATAATATCGTAACTTTACGTCTGAATACTTGTATTCCTGCCAAGCGTTACACCTCGCTAACTTAACCTTGGATTTGACGTTTATTAGCGAGTACAAACAAGCTTCCGGAAATATTCGGCCTCATCTCGCTTGTTATCGTCAACGCTTGTCCACCTACCTGGTTTACCCTCGGCTCCTATGTGGCACTCCGCTAGAACTAGACGGTTGTTTTCGCCGCTCCTACGACCACTGTTATTGAAATCCTAGGTACTGGATGTGGTTGAAGGGTCCTGAGAGTTTATTTAGATAGTACTCAAACACAACAGGAATCATATACTTACCTAGGTAGGTATATACCTAGGTGTATATATATATGAATTCTCATATGTCAGCCCCTATATATTTTCACTGAGAAAAACACAATAAGAGGATGCAGAAATTAATCATATGAGTTGAGCTAAAGAGTATGGATTGTACTGGGCAACATAAGGGGTGGCCTCTAATTCCGATTAGAAGGAACAAGTTATGATTGTTATGACCTAATTCTTACTAGAACTCCATTAATAAGATGTGTTGAACAAGTCGTAACTAAAGATAATAACCTTTAACTTCGTCGGGCTTTAGTTACTATAAAAGTCAAGTATACCTAACCCCTTAGTTTCTAACGCGATAGGGGTAAATGGTACGTTCTCAAGTTAAGTTAGGTCCGCAATGTGAGCAATCCATATATGTATATTTATATATGTCTAAGTAAACATCACCTATGATTACCTAGGTATCTACCTAGCCCATATACTTGCCTACCTGTTCGCATAGGTAGATGGGGACCTATTATACCCGCTAATAGACATGGATGTTCTTACTATTAATGTGTATTTGAAAATTGATGACTTCGGGGTCTATTAGCTAGACTAACTTGCTAGTAGTAGACGTAGCCTGAACAATCGTATCCCACACACCAGCTTTCGCTCTACAGAACCATTACTCGTTCTAGTAATTAAATACATGCGTTGCATACAATGCTATTTAAACACGGTCCGCTTAGTAGAGGACCTTGCCACTAGCGTCAGTGACGGGCATCCCACCGGGAAGCTCCTTGAGCCCTAGAAACGCAGTGTTAGAATCGTGAGGTTATAGAGCCCATATAAGGGCAAGGGCGATTAAAACTTTGGATACTTACAGCCGTCGATGTCTTCGTTAACAGTGACCTGCTTGCTGCACTGGTTGGCCTGGGAGATGGACTGGGTCTTGAGCTGAGGGCAGTTGATGTTACAGTTGGAGTCCATGGCCTTCTGGAGAGCGTCGCCCTTCCAGCCGAACATGTAGTCGCCGTGGTTTCCGTATCCGGTCGGGTCACCGAAGGACCAGACGAAAGGCTGGCTGCCGTCGGTGGGCCAGTCGTTGGGGTTGTTGAACGCGGTCGTATCCCAGATAACTTCGTAGAAGAGCTGGGGGATCTTGACCGGGTGTGTCGAGGGGCAGGCACCGCCGCTCTCAAAGGTACCGCTGGTAGGGTACGCTACGTGGCTCGAGTGGTCGGAGGAGTCGAGGTTCTTGCCGTCCCAGCAGCTACATAGGAGATTAGTGAGTTGTTTCCATTAGAAGGCGGTCGGGTTACTCACGTCGGGAACCGGATGTTGGCCATGATACCGGCCTTGCAAGGCTTCTTCGGCATGTCAAGCGTCTCACCAGTGCGGGTGAGGATGTTGTCAAGACAAGTGTAAGTAAGCTGGCGGAACTTCTTGGCCTGAGCCTCGGTTCGGTACGACGGGTCTCCAACGATCATTCGGAATCCCTAAATACCCACGGTCAATCTCTACGGTCGCATACGTTGGCCTATCTGGGAATAACTCACAGGCTTGAAGGCAGTGACCTTGCCGTTGTTGTAGCTGGGGGTGTAGTAAACGGTCATACCACCCTTGGCGCCCTCGAAGCCGGAATTGGCCATCTGCGGGACCCTCTTGAAAGTGCCGTTGCGGGCGCGGAAGTAGAGGACAGCGGTCCAGTAGTTGGACAAATCCTCGGCGAAGGTACACGTGGTGCACGTAGCCTCACTCGGGATATCCATACGCGGGTACTCCATAGACGAGTTGAAGGCGTTACCACCGATGATCTGGTGGACGTGCGGCGAGCCCGTAACACCTGGGAAGACTAGAGGGTCGAGACGCTCGACGACCAGCTGCGAGCACGAGAAACGTAAGAGCGCATGGGCGCTAGGCGCGAGTAGCGCCAGGCCGGCTGCGAGCGAGTTCACGGTCAGCTGCATCCTGAGAAGAGCGAAGGGCGATCGTTGTGGAAAACTTCTCTAGGCTCGCTGCCACGATGCGGAACCCGTCGCCTATTTAAACTCGTGTCCGGATGAACGCATATCCCTTCTTCAGGCTCTCCCAGACACTTTTCTTCATTTCCTCTTGCATACTGCTGCCGTCCCGTCACGAATGCCACCGTATAGAAGCAGAGCGGTTAATATCGCGAATATAGCCGATATGGCACCCTGGTCCTAGTTTCTCATGGAGAACAACGAGCCGCGAATATACGTCCACGCTAGAGGGATGGGCAGGGGGAATTGTCACGTTGTCCCTGACGATGCAGTGGAATGTTGCGAGTACCTATTGCCACTGGTTAGGTTCGGTTACCACGAGCCGTGGGAAAATCGTGGGGGGATTAAGCGATGGCGACTCCAACTTTTGACAGGCGGCCCAACATCTTGCCTTATAATACCAAGGGTCGCGGCTGGGAAACATCACATCTAGACTATTTCTATTGACTACTATTATGGTAGTGATAACACCTAAGAAAGTCCCAACACACCAAGACCTCACGGGTCTGCCTCCGTGAGAATCAGATAAAGCTTAGTTGGGTGGTTTGATGGCACGTTTTCGGATCGCAGGCCAATAGTCAGGTGATAATACCTAAGATGTGCCTTCATCTAATCTTGGCGAGTTAGCAGCTGTCATATAAGTCATAACCCCGGGTTGTGTAGCACCGGCAGTGGGAATGGAGACTTAAATAACCTGGTTCGGCATCCCATTTAGGTGCTGTCCGTTTCCCCGGATAAAATCAGATGCATGAATTAATCCCTGTTCAACCACTACCGTTCGGATCGCCTCAGGGGACAAATTCCAAATCCAACAAGAGCTCACGTTAATTTCTCGTGGTTTTATATAGGAACTTGATATACTTACCACGGCTCTTGATGAAGACTTATCGGCCCGTTCCCTTGGCTGGATTTTGTTACTTAATTATAATAAGGCAGATGGGAATATCGACGCGTATTCAGGATTTACACAGGTCTCTCTATAGGTAGAGTTTGAAATCAGGCGATAGCGTATATATACAAGTCATTAATCCCAGCCCAAATTTGAATCTATTCGGAAAGTAGATACTAGACAGTTATAATCCGCCTTCCTCGCTCTTAATATTCACATACGACGAGGCGGCAGGGCCTAGGCCGCGCGACGAAAGCAGGTAGAAGACCCAAGAGTATCCGTGCGACCAATCCAAGTAACTATTCCACTTCCCAGTTACGTTGGGCGAATAAGAAATATTATTCTATAGGTACCAATGTCCCTTAGCTTACCGCCGAGGTATCCGAACCCGCTCCCTATCAAGGGGTTTAGGAGTAATCGTATTCTAACTTCCTGCCTCATGGAGCACCATCCATATCATCAGCTTCAAAGTAAAAGCTTTCGTTAGTCAAATCTATCTACTCGGCTATCTGAGAATTTCATATTCACACGAAGAAACCAATGCAATCCGTCCCTTTAATGGTGTATGCATATCTTTTAGGATTGCAATTTATTAAGACCTGATCAACTTCTATGACTAAAAGTAGGTAGGTATCCCTGAATCTCTCTTACGTGTATAGCTGTCCTAGGACATGTAGAACAGTATTTCAAAGCATCTCCTCTCGCCTATAGACAACAAAATTGAATTAAGTCCAATTACACTGAAAGGTTGTGTAACATCCGGCAGTATGCCAACCCCAACATCAGAGATCTGGAGAGTCGTCAAGGTATGCACCAAAATTTTGTCTATAAAACTTTCGTACTTCGGGATTTGACCCTATCCCAGCCACCAAATTCTTTATGTCACCTTCGATCTTAAGGCCCATTAGACTCCTTACCCTCGACAAGGCGACGTACGCTTGACCCTCAACAAATATTTTGGACAGGTCTACAACTGCGCGGTCAAGCGTCAATGACTGACTCTTATGAATGGTCATCGCCCACGCAGGTGCTAGAGGTATCTGCGTGCGGGAGATAATACTGTAAGGTTTCCCATCACCCAGGTAAGTTATAAAGCAGTGGGCTTTGATCGTTACTATGTTGCCGTTGTGAAATTCGACGATTGGCCATACCTTTTCTTTGTCCTGGCTTATAAAACTTGAGATTTGATCTGAACTAATACGTGCCTCTATTTCTTCGAGTTCTTTGTCGGGATGGGTGTCCCTCTTAATTTGTATGGTACCTGGTGTGAAGTCTGTAGGCCCGAACGGTTCGAAACCACGGACAATACCTTGACTGCCGTTACAGAGCCCGAGGCCAAGATTGATATTCAAAAGTAACACCACGAGCATTCCTTCCTTTAGCTCTAGACACCCCTCATATCGATGCTGCCTAAGGGCTAGTAGGGATCCGTCTTCTGCTCGCTGATTATGGTTTTTGAGATGTGGGTGTATATTTTCTCTCCACTCAAATCCATCGACACATTTATATGTATACTTATCTGCTTGCAGCCTTTCGAACGCCTTACGGTTGAATTCCCGCACTTCACTGCGTGATGCAAAGAGCCTGGTTGCATTTTTCGTGTTACATGGGTGATCCGTGAGCAAACTAGCTTGGTCTCTCGTCAACGGATCCCCAACCCGAATAGCCTGCAAGGCTTTTATGAAAGCCTCATCGTTTTGTCGGTGGATCGACTTTAAATAAAAATAGGTGAAGCCGCACTCTTCCCATGCCTTGCTCCGGAAAGCCCATTGATCCTCATCATAAAAGTGGCCATGCTTCACGCACGTGTAGACTCGTTCAGTACGATCTATGACCAACTCTTTCCCGCATTGAAGGCAAAGGCTGAAGGGGTTTACCGGTGGAAGTTGATGGAAGTCACCTGCGACAACCACCTGAATGCCACCAAAAGGCTTGTTGGAACGTAAAATCTTTTTGGTGATTATGTTAAGCCGCTCAAAATGGAAGTTTTCAATCATGCTTATTTCATCAATCACTAGAACATCAGTATCTCTTAGCCGTTGCCGGACATGCCTTCTTTCCGCTTCCTTCAAAAGCTGTTCTAATCCTTCCTTCATCATATTCGGGGTCCATCCAGCGTATGACCATATAGTCAAGCCGCCAACTTCCAACGCTGCCCGACCAGTTGGGGCAATTATGCGAACCGTTTTTCCTTGCGCCCGTAACCTTTCAGTGGAGACTTTCAAGACTGTAGACTTTCCGCATCCCGCTGAGCCCGTATAAAACACGTTACGCCCGCTCAAGATGATTTCCACTAACTCGGCCTGTTCGGAGCATAGACGTGGTTTATTTGACGACATATGGGGGGTTGAAGAGGAGAACCACCGGTTGGTGTTTAAGGATGATCGATGCAAGCACAAACGGTAGCTTCCAAATAGTGTTCTCATGACCGGACAATTCCATGCTGCGTAGTTGTTTGGGTACAACAACCGAGGACGTACGAAGAACATGATTTCGAGGTATAGACGTGACATTCAAGACCATATAGTATGTAACCGATGGCGTAGGGTAGCGAGGTAGTTTGCTGAGTCGACCTATTCCAAGGTTGAATAGGACCATAGGTACCTATATGATATGGCCATCTAGCCAGGTAGTTGAACAGGCAGATATCAAGAACTCGAAAGAAAATCAAAAAGTGACTTGAGCTACGGAATTTGCCGTTTACAAACAGACGCCTGTTGGCTTAAGCTGGATGCCTGGTATTTGCGTACCTTAGGTACCTTCCTTCCAAGGATTGCATTTTACAATACAGGTAGATACCTGCATCATGTACCTTGAGTAGGATGTAGAAACGGTTCAAGGTTAGGTACCTGCCTAACCTCTGGGTTACCTGGAGACCGTTATCAAGTCCCTGCCCTCTAGGTACCTACCCGGGTACAGTACCTAGGTACCTCGTCCCTGAGATCTAGAAATATCAGACATCTACCTAGGTAAGCATCTATACAAGTACTTGGGGCGCTGCAAGTATCAAAATCCGACGAAGAACTACGCCACACGAGCCTTGATTCTAGTTTGTTAGATCAATGAGGTATCTAGGTAGGTACCTAGTTACAGTGCAGAAAGCTTATGAAGTACCTGTGTAACGCTAAGAAATATGAAAAAAGGGGTAGACTTGAAATATAACAGACCATACGAAATCATATGTAGTTGCTGCGCTAGGTGATAGGATCCTAATTCAAACATCCAACCGTCAATTTTTGTTTACTATAAGCAATTGGAAATTTAATATAGTATTTACATACATAGGTACCCAAGCAAGTATATACCCAAGCACAGATGCTCGGTATGCCTCATTCAACTCAGCGTATGTTAATACCTAGGTATATATTGAGTCGTATATTATCAACCATGGACTCGACCTCACAAGGATACGTATCATTTATCCCAGATACCTATGCGTCCTTATAATACGTGCCTACTATGAGGGCGTAGAAATAGGCTATTAATTCTTGGCAAAGGCAGCCTTGAGCTCATTAACACAATCGGTAACAAATTCTTTTGATGTCGGGTTGGACCCATCCCAATGACCGAAAGGATGCCCTTGGCCCTTGTACACTTTAATCCTACTAGGAGTACCAGCTGCGGTGAGTTTCTCGTGATATGCAATTCCCTCTGATACCAGGGGGTCAATCTCAGCGCAGCGGATAATGGCAGGCGCTAGGTTTGCATGAGAGTTGGCGACGATTGGCGACGCGCGGAAGTCTTTGGCCTTTCCCTCACGGTTTCCATCTGTTCCTAGCCATAGGTTATAAAACCATATGAGGCGGTTAAGCGGTAACATCGGGGCGAATTCGAAGTCGATGTAACTCATATACGGCGTTTTCGTAGGGTCGCATGAACCCTCCTTCGGAATGAATCTCGCATCGATTACCGGCACAATGAGTAGCTGAACGGCAAGACGTGGTAGACTCGGGTCGTCCCGAGCCTGTATTGCAAGTACCGCCGCAATACATGCTCCAGCAGAAAGTCCCCCGACACCCACACGCGAAGGATCTATCCTTAGTGTGTTTGAATTTTGGAATATCCATTTCAACGCCTGCCAACTGTCTGTCGCCGAAACTGGATGAGGATATTCGGGTGCAAGTCGGTACGCAACATTTACTATAATACAGCCAACCCTTTGACAGATCTTTCGACAGAGAGACTCATCCGAGTCTAGGCCCCCAATTACGAACCCGCCGCCGTGGAAGTTTACGAGTGCCGGTAGTAATCCTCTCCGTTGAAGTCCGGAGCTGGCAATTGCTTCTGGCGTAGGCACGTATACCTGTACAGTTATTTCACCGGGAGGATCGGATACAGGAACTTTGTAAATTTCGGTGCTCGCTACTTCCGGTGCCGGTCCGGCAACCTTAGATGTCGGGAAGTCATATTTTTTTCGATCACGATTATACTCGTCGTAGGAAACCTGATCAGCTCGGAGTTTTGACGCTATATGCTCGCTTGTAAGTAACTGGATAGCTAGTAATAATATATATATAAACCACTTTCAAAATAAATAAT
Organism: Daldinia sp. FL1419; assembly: GCA_025201765.1. Classification (NCBI taxonomy): domain Eukaryota; kingdom Fungi; phylum Ascomycota; class Sordariomycetes; order Xylariales; family Hypoxylaceae; genus Daldinia; species Daldinia sp. FL1419. The sequence goes on from MU623341.1 coordinate 371,392, forward strand.
ACCTTGGTAGCGAAAGTAGATCTCGGTAAAGGCCGGGTCTAGTCTCCCAACTAGGGAAGGATGTAACGGGTTGACAGGAGATGGAACATCGTTAGAACCCATGACTCGTGAGGTATGCAAGTTTGTATTAAAAATGGCAATCTCAACAAATTATATTCACACCACTTACACGTCGTATAATACGATGCGATGAGATTACTTAGGTGAAACCCGGATGATTCGAACATATCCTGTAGATTAAAAATCAGCAGGCAAAGTAGATACTTTTAGAACTCGGTAGGTACCACCCCTAGAAGAGGGAGCCACAGAATTCAGCCCTTGTTAGAACACATCCCGTCCGTAGCCGGCCGCGTGTCTAAGTTCTAATACTGCCTGCTCCTGGTCTTTCGCGTGACTCTTTACACGACCTATACAGAAATCGTGGGGGTCGAGGTAACAGTAAGACGCAGGTAAGCAAGTTGTTGCAGATGGCCAAGAAATAGCAGTCTATACCTCTACCGAAACCCCAACTAAACGTGCTGTGGGTATCCATCGGCTTATCCGAAGGGAGGATTCCCGCAGAATCCATGCGTGGGGGAGGAGATGCTGATACTATTTTGAAAAACGCACTGCTATATGACTAATTAAAATCCAATCAACGACACCACCTCCCAGGTTATATTCCTAGCAGGGACTCCTGATCGGCCAATCATATATACATTGCCTCTTAGGTTGAGTATTAGGCATCAAGAACCTCCACAGCCGTCTATAGAAGGCTCAGACTCGAAAGGGCTCGACTGAAGTCTGCATCAAGATAGGTACTACTTTCTTATTCAACGATGTGTAGAATAATGAAGCTCAATTACCTTTTATCGCTTTGACTTATCTCGTAAGAAAAAACAGAAAAAGCTTTTAGTAGCGTCCAATTTGATAAGAGTTGCTTATAGAATACTCATTCGGATTGCTCAATATGACTCGGGAATAAAGTCCCTCAAGACGCGTGCGTAAATAAAGAGTAGGTGTAATTACCTCATTTGCATCAAGTGTCCATATCACTTTCCGAGACAAGGATTCCGACGCATAACTTCCGAGAAATATAAAAGTATTAGTAGTTTGATATTTGGTATTCTTCTCCGAATAGGGGTTGTACCTTTCCGCAGATAGATATCTCGAACCCTAGGTATTAATAAATATAGACTTTTACTTTATGTCCTAATGGAAATACCTAGGTATTATATTTATTTTGATAATAAATACCCTAGGTCAGCAGTAAATACTTCGAGTAGATCCATTGAGACCATTATATACTTTAATTGTGTATAAAATCAGAGTCCTAATTAAGTTGCCGAGTAGACACCTATCTATCTCCAGTCACTGAGTTATAATACCATCTCTTAGTCGCTTTGGGAGACTTAGCCGTAGTATATATATGTAGGTCCTCATATAGGAAGCGGAGTTGATATGCTATAAAAACGTATCTAGTTATTCGAAAGTCTCTTATTAGATGTGTACCGTACACTATTATATAACCACACCTGCCTGCAAGCTGATTGCCGAAAAGGCTCCTTAATATTATCTCATGGGAGGGACCGAATTAGGTTAATTACTGTCCAAGCATTTATAAACCAGGAAGACTCGGGTAGTGCGTGTTCCCAAGTCCAAGGCTGACCAGAAATCGGCAATATCAACACATTAAACTCCGTATACGCATCTTGCTATGAAATTCGCGACGTTGAAATATATAAACCACGGGATGAAAAGAAATATAGAGAACCCCAACCTCTTATTAGTAGTTAGGAGGGGAAATTACTATCAAAGCTCCTATTCTCTATTGACGATAGGTATTAAATAATACCTAAACTACCTAAACTGACTTGAAACTTTCAATAACGCCAACGGTTCAGTCTCGGCTAGATTGAGAGTTGCCCGGGTTCAACAGCACTGCTACTTCTTACTCGTCTTCAACAGAGCTTACGATTAACCAAGTTGAATTTCTACTAGTACTGGGTAATTCAATCTCTACTCTGTATGGGTTATGCCGTGAATCTGGCAGGAATTTTGGATCTGGTCGGGGCTAGATCCGCAGAGACTGTTTCACCATGGCTCTAGGAATAACTTATGATGCAGGGTCTGGCTGTTGAAGACTAATAAGAGCTATTGCGATCTACGAGGGTTGGTGAGGTTATTGGGACGCTGGTTTAGGTACCTATTGATCAGGCACTTTTCTACTGTTGGGCTCTTGGAATTTAATGTCTTGCATGTATTCAAATTACAGTCCTAGTACTGGTACTGGTACTTCGTGGGAGCTGGTTGATAACACGAGCTAGGTCTAATAACATGGGATTATTTTGTCGGGTAGGTTATTTTAACTTAGGATATATGTCCGTATGCGCTTGGGCTATGATCACAATAACGATACTACTAACAGCACCGTGTACGAAAAGGATTCGAACAAGAATACACCTAAGTATAGCCACATTCACTCTTTCTGTGGTCGAAGGCGGGTTGATTCGAGCTTGGTTAATGGCTATGTGGAGATTTGTAGACGCTCGATAACCTGGAGGGTCCGACAGAATATAGAAATGTTTACGCGCGTATAGTTGAAGCGGGAAGCATGATTTCAATCATGAGAATTTTAGCGAAAGGGTAAGTGGCCTGACTTTGGAGCATGGCTGGGGACAGCGTAAATCCACTCAGCTTGTGACTCGGTTCGCATGCTGAATGGATAAAATCCGAAAAACTTTGCCTCTTAGGCGTGTGTAAGTTAGATGCGTTATTGGATTTTGGGCTTGAACTAGTGAAGTATCCCTTGCGGCATTTGTACACGGTTTCATCATCCTAAAAAAAATAAAAAATAAAAATAAAGAAGCCCATGTCTTGACTACGCGTAGGTGGATAGAGAGGCATGTAGGCATACGCCCGGCATATACGTACTTAATGAAATGTAGTGACTACCTCTTCAATCCGGATCCTTTCTACGGGGCGTACTAGGAGTGAATGACAACACCATAAAAAGCACCGGGACTTGGGAGATCAAATCGTACGCCTGCGAGTAATGCATCGGTTGAAACTGGATTGCTAACCTAGATCATGGGCTGCTTGACTTGGCGAACAGTCGGCCCCTTAGTTCCGCCCGATGCGTAAATAAAAGGTAGCATCCTCGGGTTCCCGATCACCAACCCCCATTACTCGGTTGGGTTTATTTATTTAAATGCCAGAGGGACAAACGGTGTCAGTAGGTGATACAAAAGAGTATCAATACTAGGCTGACTAGGCTGGCTAGGCTGGTAGGTTGGTAACCGGGGGGCTGAGTAAGTACTCATTCCTTCTGATACCTAAGCCGAGTGATTTTGTGAATTTGCGATTCCATTGTCTACTTGAATTAGGTACTAACCTAATAGTTAATCATGAAGAAGTTTCAAGATTTGAAACTAGTTGAGGGACCTAGCATGGATACTAAGTAGTACATGTATGCAAACAATCAATGATAGGCACCTAGAGACCAGAGAGTACGGAATGACGATGGTGAGATGGCAGGAGAATGGAAAAGAATCTCATAAAATTGTAGGTTAGGTAGAAACCTTGAAGCCTCGGAGAGAGACCTAGTTGAGCTAAAACTAAAACGGCACGGATACAAGAATTAAAGTTACTAGGCAGGTATTACGAGTACCTACTTACATTGATGTATGCCCGGTGGTACCTAGGTATCATGCATCTGTGAAACCTAGACGTATATACCTCTATATACATCGCGGCTTTGTCGATATACTCGGTTTGCGCACCCAGCACCTATGTACCTATAAGTATACTTTCAGCTTGGATTTCTTAGAATTATGTACCTAAACAGCTTTGGAGTGTCCCGCCCCTTTTCTATGTATCTAATCGGTACGAATCTGGTTAATCTGATTGGTCTAATTGGATTGGTTGGTCGAGTAACTAGGTAGGTATCAACACGTGACTTAAATGGAAGGTTAGCATGTGGTGCGTGCACCACCAAGCTGGATTTCTTCGCGACGAGCTGGATCTTGAGCCATCAGAGAGAGAGCAGCAGCCCGGGAGGCCGTTTTAAAAAAGATTGTACAGTTTAGACTGCCCCAAAAACTTATTACATACCACCAACGAGCACAATGGCTGCCCCCGTAATTCATAATTTGACCCTGCCATCGCACCCTCATCTCTATTTTCCATTTCCCATCCCATGACTATTTTCCTATTGTAATCCCCAATCATCACCACCATTACCAACATCGTCGTCACTTTTTCACCAAACCGTGCCTAGCCTACAAAACCACCGCCTCGCCCGTAAATCCACAGGCATCGCAAGTGTCCGCAGGCACCGTTGGCACCGTTGGCACCGCACCGCCCAGGGCCTATCTCCGAAAGGGCAGATTGGCACCGACGCCTCTTTGGAAAGAAAAAAAAAAGAAGAAGCGCTTTGGACGCCGGATCTCGGGTGGATCACTCTACACTTCTGCCAGGTTGATGACCTGACCTGACCCAACCCGAACTAAATACAAAGTGCACAATCCCACCAAAGGTTTTTCCCCCAAGAAAGATCTTACTCTTACACACTCCTACCACCTTTCCACACCTTTCTTTATTGTCTCATCGACGCATCACCATCCCAACCCAACTTCATCAAATCGTCGCGTATTTTTTCGTTATGCCAACCCCAAGCAAAGCGTCTGCCTCCGCCAAGGAGAAGGACCGACGAAAATCCTCCGGTAAAACCTCGAACCTTATCACGTTGCGCGTCCCATCTATTAGACTTAAGAAGTTGCTCGACCCATCGTCTGTTAAGGAAGAATCTCCCGTAAAGGAATCCCCCGTCCCGACTACCTTTCCTAGCGAGCAGGCCCCAGCCGTGTCAAATGGCGATAATGGTTCCGTGTCGAGCCCCGGTACACCAGCTGCCTCGGGGACGCCGTCGCAGGCACCCATGGGACCTCCGACAGAGGTTTCCAAAAAGAAAGGCGTAAAGAGAAATGCCGCTACCGCGAATGGATCCGATCCGACGGCAAAGATTAGGGGTAAACCTGGCCCAAAGAAGAAGCCTAGATTGTGAGTATAATGAGTTGTCACTGTTGGCCTAAACTCGCTTCTGCTACTTTTTTATGATGCTACCATTAATGAACACTGAACACCTACTTGATTTATTAATATATTTACTAACTACGATTATTAGGGAGGACGGCACGATTGATCCTAACGGACGAGCCAATGGTGGTACCTATCACAAATTAGGTCCGAAGGCGAACCAGGGCGCTATCAACGCCGGCCTTCGTGCGCTTGATCGCTCAGGCGCTCCTTGTCGAAAGTGGAACAGAGGCGGCTTTAGGGTCAAGAGCTTTACTGGTGTGGTCTGGGAAATTCCCCGTTGGACCGCACCTCCGAAGCCCAAGCCCCAACCCACTTCGGAGGACCCCGCCGCATCTGCTGAGAGTAGCAATAAAGAAAACAAGGATGGGAGCCAGCTGAAGAGCGAGAATAGCAATAGCCACGCTGATGGTGAACAGCAAAGTATACCACCAAGCATCAATGCTAGCTCGCCAGCTCCCACACCCATTGCCGCTGCTTCTTAGGTGGCTCTTTACATTATTATTCCATTCTGATGACGCTACTGGCAGTCTCATGTATTTGATATGGGTTTTAGGAGGTGGACGAAAAAAAAGGCAAGGCGTTTAGGACTGCAGCTACGAAGCGAGCTTGGGGTGACGCAGGGTCACATTACTCGTACTAATAGACTGCGAGGTATTTGCCTCAGGTCCCGATGCAGTCTCGGTTTAGAGGGCACATTCAGAGTTGCTTTACTCGGCGTTTAAAGGAAAGAGAGGGGCTGTATAATATGCTTTACACTTTGGCGTTGCGACTATAAAATACGGAAAGTCGGTACAGGTCAATCGTGAAGCGAAGTCGTACATTGTTCATCGCCTTGGCCATGGCCTCACGGGATTTTAGACAATAAGTGTTATTACTACCCCTTACATGTCTTCGAGAATAGAGGCATTATATGACTAAAATTAAATAGTCCCTTACTATTTCGATAATAAGCGCTAAGTTCATTCTCGAGCTATATGACCTAACGATGCTATGGTATTTAACGTATGAGTTGTTATATCATAAATTCTATATCAGTACAAGTGTGTGGATTCAGGCTGAAATCTAAGCCCTCTCTCTAACATCCCACTTGGATCTATCTCTTTTGAAGCTAATAAGATGACTTCACCACATGTGATAACTTGTGTGTTCCTACTTGAGGTAAAGATGGCTTGTTGGAAAAAAGATTCCACTTAATACCGCAAGGTATGAACCCGTATCCGGAAGAAAATAGGCACCTGGTATATTCTATTCATTTACCCCTTTATGATGTAGAGCCATCTTTATCAGGTAACATATATTACTTAACTTTAACTTAACTTAATAAAGAACCTTAAAACCATCAATTTAATTATCGAGAAAGAGCCACTTTAATGGACTAGCACCTCTCTTGCACCTAAGGTGCATATAACTTATAGATCTAAAGATGTGATATAAGGCAATCGTTGCATCATTTGGTTTAATAACTCCAAATTGTTACCGCATTGGCGCGATACGTACTTTCTGAACTTATCTATGACTTTATTAAAGTATAGGTATAAATATTATCGTAGGTACGCCTATCAAATAAATGCTATAAAACAATTAAAAGGCGTCCTACATGACATTTACACGCGCGTCACTTCAATTGCTTAAAAATGACTATATAGAAATGATATTACATGTAGATAGGTATTAAATCAATGTGGGTAAGCTTGTATAAGTACACTATATAAATATATAAGTAAATACCTAGGTAGGTAAGTACCTTCTATACGTAGGAAGTACTACCTAGGTATTGACATCAGATGTAATAGATGTATCTAACGCGATAACTAAGCCGACTACAAAAGAGTAACCACAGTTTCGGTACGCCTTCTGTGATCATGCAGGTACCTAGTTACGTCGTATACTTACAAGTACATCTACGTAGATAGTTGTAAAGCACCCACATTGAATGGCGCTTGATAAGCGCACCACGGATAAAGTACCTCGGTACACATATGGAAGTAGCCGTACAGTACATCCCTATGTCTAGGTACATATCTGGGGAAAGTCGAACGGCATCCGTGACCTCGTGATTGTTGCATACCTCTTACATCTTTCTCGGCTGTGTTGTACATGTTTCTATCTAACGTTTAAGCCATTCTTCCCGCAACAACCTATCATCATTCGACATGCATTATCATCATTGATGCCCATTTCAACACACCGCTTTCGAATTACTTGGGAAAAATAAAATACTCCCCGATAATTGCTAACTTCAATAGAAGCTGATTATGACATATACCCTAGCCACTTAATACAGGTGTCCTTGCACGTCACGAAGCCGGTCCATTTCTTTCCTCGAACAAACCAAACCACGTTCTGCGCAAACTTCGAGATTCATATTCCTTATATCACTTTATACGATTCTATACTTCACCCTGTAGAATTCATAGCTTGCTAGACCCGCGGTTCTACCGACCATCCCGCATTACTTGGATTGGGGGGACATCGAGACAAGGAAAGATCCATAGCGTATTTACCGAGCTCTTGGTCCTCCTTGGTCGTGCTGCGATCCAGCTCCGACTCAAGGCCGATCATGGCAAACCCTTACCCTGATGATCGCTTCCAAGGAAATGCCTCCTATGCGAATCCTTACCCCCGATATGGAGAGCTGAACCCGCCTGCGATCCCCGGATCTGGTACAGGTTTTACACGTCCGTCCCATTCGCCGCTTAACCGCCTTTCATATCTTCTGAACCCCCCCTCCGAACCAGCCTCGGATCTATATGCAGCACATTCCTCCTCCCAAAGGCATAATAGCAGCATGGACACGGATATGAACAACGGCTACCTAGATGGTGCTATAACCTCCCAAGTCCATGTCCCACAATTGCCTTTGTACTCAAGAATTTTCGAGCCGTTTATACATAATGAAGAGCAGAAGAAGGAGGTTTTTTTTACGCCGTCATATTTAAAGGGTTCGGATTACATAAAAAAGCTTGATGAAGCGCGCAAGGCGAAGCAAACGCAAAAAGAGGCCCAGCATCAGGCAGGAAGCGGGTTACCAGCTGGTATAACAACAACAGGTGCCCTGGCAAATAAACCAGCAGCTGCTCATCTGGGAATGACGTATGATTTGATAGAGCGGGCGCCGGCTATCGAGGATGAGATTGCTGTTCCACCTTTGCCTACAAAATGGAATAAAGACGATAAGCACGGTCCTCTCGAGGTTTCGGCGGACGGTTTAGAGGTCAAGTACGCTTCAGGCCGTAACATAAGAGAACAGGAGCATGAAGCCTGCGCAATCCGTACGGACCACCCGATGCCATGGCAAGCAGGCCTATACTATTTCGAAGTTAGCCTTCTATCTAGGAGAAGAGAGGAGTATGTTCTAAATTGTGATTCTCTATACTTCTGGTCGAGTCTAACCTGAATGAATGCAGGACTACAGTATGCATCGGCTTTTCGGCGAAGAGCGTCCCTTTAGCCCGACCACCAGGTTGGGAACCCGATTCATGGGGTTATCACGGTGACGACGGTGATATCTATTCCGGAGAGAAAATCGGGAAGCCCTACGAGGGGGGTGGCTTTGGGCCACCAGATGTCATCGGATGCGGAATCAACTTTCGAACCCGCGAAGCATTTTTTACGAAGAATGGGAGGCAGTTTAGTACGTAATCCCAACGCATACAAGTGCGTAGTTTTTATACGACTGGATCGGGTCTTAACCTTATATACAGAGACTGCGTTTCGGGACATTAAAGGAGATCTGTACCCTACAGTTGGTATGAAGAAACCAGGGGAACACATTCGCGTCAACTTTGGCCAAACAAGATTCATATTTCAGATCGATAACTTGGTGAAGGTATTCTATATCCAAAACCTAGCTTAAGGGTGAAGGTAATAAGAAGGCGTGGCTAACCATTTTCCAGAAAGAGCAAGAAAGAATGATGGCAGCTATCAGTAGAACAAGGTAGGTTTACATACAGCACATCATGTAAGACGAAAACTAACCTATACGATGTAGTATCGAGAGATTAGTATCGCCACCCAAGAGTGAGACGGAGTTGATTCAACAGCTTGTAAGTCAGCAGATACGTCCCGAACCCGTATATTAGCTTATAAAACGTATCAGGTTTTGCAATTTTTACAGCACGATGGATATGTTGAAACAGCCCGGGCATTCGCCGAGGAGATACATGCAGAGAAACAAGACTTGCAAATTGACCAACAAACACCTGTACCTGGTATCAATATCAAAGACGATGAAGATGCTCATCATAGACAGCGTACGTACGATCTATATCTTTGTCTTGATTAGTGCTAACCCAAATAGGCATCCGGAGAGCCATCCTCGAGGGCGATATTGAAAAGGCCGTTAAGTATACCCGTACTTATTACCCGAATGTATTGCAGGACAATTATGGTGTGTACTTCAAATTGAAGTGTCGAACGTTCATCGAGATGGTTCGCAAGTCAGCCGAGATAAGCAACTCGAGTGCTAAAAAGAGTAATGGATATCAATATGACGACACTCCTAACAAGATGGACGTCGATGAGAATGGCTTCTCAGACCAGATGGAAGAGGATGGTCTAGATACTCAAACAGACCAAGAGGACTGGCTTGTAAAAGCCGTCCAATATGGCCAATCATTACAGGAAGAGTTCAGGGACGATGAGAAACCCGAGACTACAAAGACACTCAACGAAGTTTTCTCGCTTCTAGCATACCCGAATCCCCTACAGGTTAAGGAGGTTGCGCCTTTGCTTGATCGCAAAGGCAGAGTGGCCGTGGCCGAAGAGCTCAACTCAGCGATACTATGTAAGTTTAATCACCTGCTCGCACAAGCCGATGTATTACTTACAAACTTCCCAGCGTCGTTAGGAAAGTCATCACGGTCGGCGCTAGAAAACCTCTATGGGCAAACAAGTGTATTGTTAGACTACCTGCGCGAAGATGGAGGGCCAGGTTCATTCATCACCATTCAGTCCGTCGTCGACTCCATACCTCAACCATTTTAGTACGATAGATCTCCAACTCGGACCCATACAACAACCCCATCTATTTTCTACCAGGGCTTAACTCACAAAGCGAGCAAGACATATAAATTGTGGCTAGATATGGAACGTACTGGGTTCTTCCTGCCAACCGAATTATAATTCATATGGTGGCATCACTGAGGCAACTTGGAGCCTCATGCCCTTTTCATAGCAAAACTTGGGGTAAAAGTGCCAACCTTTTTAGAACCAGCCCACCTTGCGTGATGTGGAATCCTAATAGAGAAAGATTCGGCACAAATATTCCAATTCCAAAACTTGTGCCTGATAGCCTTCGTCACTCTCCTATGGACCAAACTTCCCCGAAGGAAGAATCGCTGCATAATCTTAGACCAGCTCGGCGGTAACAAACTTAGGATGGCGAAGGAGAGGCTAGCTGGGTGACTATCTGACATCCATATTCCGCTCAGTACTTTTCTTCTGTATCCGTTGTACGAGTTTGTCTTATCATCCCCTCCTCTCCTCACCTACTTCTTTTTTATGGGCTCTTCATCATGGGTCTCTACCTAGGAACCAGGTACATACAGGCGGCGGGGTAGAATCGAATCGAATGCCTCCTCCAAGGTCGGCTGCTTATTTAGCAGGTCCGTCCTAACTAAGTTGATAATAGCTGGGCTAGGAAACCCAGGCCCCAATGTACACAAATGACATACGTCAATCACCCCTTGTTCATAGGCGAGGAGAGTTCGTTATAGCATGTGAGAGAGCAAGATTAGAGATTCGTCAGAACTACCTAGTAAGCGATTAAATGAATGGTATGTGATACGTGTAAGAATGACATAGAGGCTATTCGGAACCGATAGTAGTGAACACATCCCCACGTAAAGAAACTTACCACAAGCGTTCGACGTACGACAGCCTCAATATCGAAATCTGATATGTGAGAGAAATGGCTGTCCGATCGATCTATCAAACAAGGAACGCATTTGGTCCGGCAGAAATGGAAGATGTCTAGGCATGCAACTTCCGCTACCTGCGAATCTATTCGCTTGCACACATGAGCGGTACCATGACCGCGAGGCGAAGCGAGACCAATTAAGAAGCTGGCAACCCGCGTCGCGTGCAACTTGGCCTTGGAGACTATTTAAATCAGATCTCGATCTCGAAGTTTATTGTATTGTATAGTATTTCTATTATGGGGTGTCTCTACGTTCCCCTTCGCCTTTGTCCGGGCGAGGCCGTCTCATCATGCGGTCTGGTCCAACCGAGCGCCCTGCCTACCATCCAATGTAATCCGGGAAAGAATCCGTTCGCATGCATGCATTTCATGAATCAGCATTAGGAAAGGGGAGGGAAAAGAAGAGAGGAAAGAAGGAAAGAAGGAAATTTCCCAACATGATCGCTGTGACCTTCCTTTCGGACTTGTCCACCACTTGGATGCCCCCTCTGCGCTGCGCTCTGCCGCGTGGTGCAGCATTGCAGCGCATTTGGGCTTCGCGAATCGAGCCATGCCCTAACTGCAACGGTGCCAATAACCCCCCTAATTGATCCCCCTACAGCCAGCCTAGGCCCCTTTGCACTCGAATAATCGAAAAGCACAGCAGTAGTGTGAACAGCAGTCCAAAAATTAAGCATTAGGTGTAGAGTTTCTCTTTAAGAGGTTTATGTCCTTTTTTTTAACTTTTTTCATGACGTTTCCTATCTTCCACCTTTGTCGAGTAGATGATGACGACGATACTGATAAGCGCCTTTAAACACGTTTCCGGGTTATGCCGAAGGAGTTGGAGCTCGTTACCGAAGTTTCTCGCAGCGTGGTTGCTACTTTTGTTGGTGGGGGAGTGAGGGGGGAACACAAAAACGCCCAACGTCATTATATCCGCGACTCCGTGGCTCCGTGACCCCCAAAAGACGCCAATGTCAGGTGCCAAAGTCCGCAAAGTAGCACAAAGAAGCAGTGATAGGACCCAATCTGCCTGTCCGGTGCTTCTACAGGGCTCTGCTCTAAACCTCGGTTGTGCATCCAATGGTTCCTAGGGGTAATGATGAAGCGTGAAAGACGTATTGAGTAGTAATAATCATATAACCGTCACAACACAACAAAAGGGGTTCTCGAGGGTGGTAGGGGGGGATAAGGGGAAAGCGAGGTAAATCATGAGATGGCGATGCCCTCGAGGTCTCGCATCAGTACCGCCATCTGTGCGCGCTTCGCGGCCTCTGCCACCAAGTTGAGGTTCTGGATAAAGGCATCCGTGCTAGGTGCCTTTTGAGATGGCGGGGGAGGTGGTGCAAACCCTTGTGTCACCGAAGCTGTGGTAGCCGCTGCTGTTGATGGGAGTTGGCGCTGGGCCATAGTGGGCGAAGTGATCGGAGCGTTCATATTGTTGATATAAAGGGGTGTGTGGGTTTGCTCGAGGAGGTAGGCGCACAACAAATATGCGTTACTGAGGTCTCACGCCGGCCTTTTTATCCTATGGAAGGTCCTGTGGTAGTAAAAGCACGAGATGGTGCGATGTCGTACGACAGGTGGAGATGCTGCTGGTGTACAGAAGCGGTTATATGTATTCTCAAACGGAAAATGTGAAGTTTAGTAGACTTTGCTTCCAAAGTTGAGCGCAGACGTCTACGGCGGAGGATGTGAAGATGGTAAAAGCAAACGAGGACGAGCAGTTTTCGTGGGCTGACAGCAGGTCGGCGGTAAAGGTTTTTAAAGACGAATCTGACTATAAGCCAAGTCGTCGATCACGATGCAACGCAGAAATTGGATTTTTTTGGGCTTAGGCGGTGACGAAACAGGCGTGCAGATTGTGAAGGGTGTGAAAATATATCGTTGTCGTAATTCTTCCTTTTCAAGAGTAAGAAAGTGGGTTGAGTTGGAGAAAAAGTTTGATGATTGTTTCCTATTTTCGATGCTCTTTCACTTCAGTAGGAAAAAAAAAAGTTTATAGTCGAGGGGGAAGTAGCGCGGGGATTTAAGTATGGAGTAGTGGAAGGAGGTGGATGCATTTTCTTTTGTATGCAAGTACCTAGTGTAAATGAGGTATTAAGGTATCGTGACTTGGTTGCTAGTTCCCCTTCCCTTTGTTTGTTCCAAGGGTTATGATAACAACCTAACAACCAATCTACTAAAACAATAATCTAAAGTGGAGGGCGGCTTCTCTTTTTTTTTTTTTTTTTACTGTAATGACCCCCAATTTCTTAGTTTAATATCCAGTCCCATATTTGCACGACTGGGTACGCACGTTCAAGACCAGGGTTTTTGCCAACCGGCCCTTAATTTTTACATGCGGTGGTTACAAGTACGTGCAGATTGTCGAATGGGCTGGATCTGGATGAACAGTTGAGATTTTATAGATATCGAGCCATTTAATATATATAGTAGTAGTAAGAAAAAAGGAATTTAGGAGGGGAACTGCATGAAGGGTCCGGCATAGCAACGTTCAGGCGAGATCCGAACAAATTATATGGGTACCTTGCCTTACCTTGGCTACGTGTATGGATAGATCTATCAGGGTGAAGTTTTGAAATGGTGGTGATACATGGCAGTATGGGTTTTATGGCAACGGTCAGCCGGAACATTGGTACTATTGTACCGAATGAGTTAGGCATAGCTTAGCTCTATATCAATTTACACCAACCGGAAATTAAAAACATGGCCGAGGATAACCTATTTGGGTAAGTTATCTAATGATTACCTGGTGGTTGCCAAATATAGGTAGGTACCTAGGTATATTCACTTAATTCGCATAGCTACAATGAGGAAGTAGGTACAATATCTTGACCAGGGGGCTTCAACCCTTTAGAAAGGAGAATAATGATCAAGCTTTGGGAAGCATACCGATTACCTCACCAAGACGGTCGAATAAGCCAATTCTACCTCAGCACTAATTAAAATATTGTTGATCCCAGTAACCAGCTTTTGCGTCAGTTATTACAGTGACGATGCGTGATGTCCCGGCTTACATGCTGGCTTACATGCTGACCTACGTGCATGTGGGCAATTTATCCCATAAGTGTTCCTACCGTATAGATAAGGTATATAACAATAATAACAACATAATAGGTACCTGGGTAAGTAGGAGTTGGGTACGTAAATCATGCAGCACTCACATACACTTAGACTCCTCCACGCATCCAGCTTCATTCAGTGTGCCAAAAAATTCATTAAGAGCATCTCGCAAGGAACGCAGGGGGAAGGTGAACAAATCTCGTCAGACGTCGTAGCAACGAGTACTACGTAACTAAAGAAGATCACAAGAATATGACTTTATTGATGGAACATTACGTTCAGCTTTCCCAATTCTTCCTAGGCTTTGCAGGTATATTTGCTAGGCTTCTTCAGCTTCGATCCCCCTCACTGATCTCAGATCTCATTAGTGAGAAATCTACATCATAATACATCAAAAGTAGATTTAGCAGCGGGAAAATTAGTCGATCTCGTCAACCATGACCCAAAACAGCACACGTCCGTCTTCCGCTTGGATCGGTATGAATCAGTGTGATTGTAGTCTATGATTCAAATGAACAGGTAGATCTTATCTATCGAGAATATAACCGCCATTCTCAATTGCTCTAGACTTGTTAGCGTCGTCGGTAGTCTCGTCGGTAGTCTCGTATGAACGGATTGACGGCTCGCGCACCGACGAAGTGCAAGTGAAGCAATCAAGTCATTCAATATTGCAATGTTCTATTACACCACTTTCGCATCCCCCACCATGACAAGATTATATGTCCATCGGAGGACTAGAAGAGTTGCGCTTTTATCAGCTCTTCCATCCTCTATGTATTTCTCTTGGCAATGGAACAATGGGAATTTACGCGACGTTCTCGAAGAATTGCGGATGAGTTTAGAAGCTCGTGAGTCACCAATATCTGACCACCAAAGAATACCAAGATAACAATCGGCATTTAGCGACACCAGCCAAATGGTTGGAAAGGGGGTCTCCAGATGGGATGGTATGAGCTGAGTTGATGCCCGACAAATGCAGGTCGGAAGCGCATCTATCAACGTGGACTTCGGTATGTATTGTGTTCCACCTTTTTTTTTTTTTAAACAAGTGGAAGAAGGAAAGAGTACAATTCTCTTTCGTAATTTTGTCTACATGTGCCTACCTATTATGCAGTAGCCCCCCAATGTTGTTACTTATTGGTGTAACCGTTGGGGTGTCATTGGCGCCCCCACGGATGAGGTAAAATAGAAACCCACCCCGCAATGCGCCCCAGACTCTTGGATGTCTAGCATTATTCGAAATTGGCTTGTGATCGGCGCTCTCCTGCTTCCGCGCAAATTCTTCCTGCCCTGTCTTTCGTTACGTACCCAGATGTGCGCATCTTGGATTCGTACCTAGTATTGATTGCGCCACGGATGCGGTTTGGACGATAGATAATATCTCCAAGCTTGCAACGTTTAACGATAATGTCTAGTTAGCACACCGTCTGATTCCAACCCACCTACTCAACTATCCACCCACGAACTACTTGCCTACTACGTCAAAGCATCGTACCAATTAATGTACCCCGGGATACCCGTTCAAGCACGACAAGGACCCTGAAAAATGTCTGCATAACCCCACATAATGCCCGAGGCTAACGAGTCTAGGTTTGGGACACGCGAATTTGTCGGAAACTCGCTGACTCGCCAAATCTTCGGCTATCGTCTATCTCATTTATCTTATCACAG
Source organism: Daldinia sp. FL1419 (assembly GCA_025201765.1). Classification (NCBI taxonomy): domain Eukaryota; kingdom Fungi; phylum Ascomycota; class Sordariomycetes; order Xylariales; family Hypoxylaceae; genus Daldinia; species Daldinia sp. FL1419. The sequence goes on from MU623341.1 coordinate 387,110, forward strand.
TATTATCGATAAGATACATGATTGCCAAGCCTTCGACTTCTTTTGCGGGTTTGAATGACGAAGTCTGCTAAATGCGATCGAGAATGCCTTCTAGATTTACAGGTTAACCAATTCAAGTTCGAGTCTCAATTTTTACTGAATATAAGACAAGCGAAACACGCAACGCCTTCTATATTATCCTCTATATTATGTCTTCGAAAAATCCCGGCGCCACTGGTCCCAAGTTTGCTGGTGGCGCATCGGGCTGGTTGACTATACCGGCACCTTTGGCTCGACTATTTAAGAAATTTCCGCTCTTGACATATCCTCCTAACGAGCTACCTATCCGCTCACCTAGAGCTAGGGACGTAGCGACTCTCTATGTATTTATATCGGATAAGGATGCCCTAAACGGTTTACCAAGCTTCAATCCATCCTGTCTTAAATGGCAAGTATGTTACGAGCATATCCATCTCAACTTCAAGTTTCGATCTCTAACAAGTCCATACAGACCTTTCTCAAGTTGGCCGGGGTTGATTTTCAAGTGATACCCTCAAACAACCACGCTTCGCCGACGGGCGCATTGCCGTTTCTGATTCCCTCGTCGAGTCCAGACGCCTTCGCTACGTCGAGACCTATACCCTCCAACAAATTGGAACACTATGCAGCCGAAAATGGCACGCACAAGCTCCCCGAAGTCCCTAGCTTAAAGCTTGAGGCCTACGAATCGCTCCTTGATCACCGAATAAGGAATGCATGGCTTTACTCCCTGTATCTGTCACGCCCAAACTCCGCCCTTCTTTCGCATCTTTACGTCGCACCAGTCTCCTCATCGCACATTGTCAAAACAACAGTCTTATACCAATTGCGCTACGCTGCGGAAGCAGAGATATTAAGATCTATAGGTACGCAAGCGGTGGACTCGAGAAAGCTATACGTTGAGGTACGAGAAGCCTTCGAGGCTTTGTCGACGGTGCTGGGCTCGGGTGATTGGTTCTTCGACGCTTTGGAGCCGAGCCTGTTTGATGCTACGGTGTTCAGTTATACCCACCTACTACTCGACGAAGGACTAGCATGGGAAGATAAAAGACTTAGCGAAATCGTAAGCGAGTTCCCCAACCTAGTCGAACACCGCAACAGAATATTACAGAGATGTTGGAGCTAGGGCTCAAGGTGAACAGGTTGAGCAACGGCGGTTGAGTACGAAGCCGGCATACGCTATATAGTATCCGGTTCGATAACGAAATATTCGTTAATGGGCGGATGTATATACGACTTGATGAGGTATGAAAATAGACAAAAGACCCCTCTGAGTTTTAGTAGGGGTATTGAATATCATGAATATAGAGAAAGGCCTCGCTAGCTGATAAAGGCGACATTAATCCTGTATAGTCTTCGTTCTACTAGCAAAATCGCCGTTTTAACTCCTCGTTTACGCATAAATACCAAGAACTACGTGACCCTTCAACGCCAGACGACCGGAAGGATACCCCTATTAAGGGGTATACGGAAAATATATGTAGATGGATAGCGTTTCAACGTAGCAGGATGATATACCACATCAAAGGCAATCCAAATAAAGCTTGTAATTTCTAGCCAACTGGGCAGTTGGCACTTTTGCAGCCCAAAGCTGCCTAATGCCTAGAAGCCAGTTTTGATCGCTATAAGTTACCGTGTACTCCACGGACTTGTAGGACTCCGTTACACGGCGCTGCACCTCAGCACTACCGCTTTTCTATTCTAGTCCTCTTTTCCCGTCTTCTTGGGCTGGTCTACCTACGCCCGCTGCTTATTGGAGTTGGCGACGAAATCTGGAGCGTAGGCGTAGTTGCTATGGGCCTTCTTGGCGTTTTCTCTCGAGAATAGCCAGTTGGGGTAGACATTCCAAGAAAAGATCGATATACTTGAGCTTGACCTATGAGATGCGTCGCTTTTCTTCTTGTCTTTATCGTCGGTGGCGTTGCCAGACGACATCGCTATGGCAGTAGTTGTGGGATCGTAAGCTTAATAGTATTATGTTGGTCCTGTGGCGGTAACGTAGCGAGGCTAACGTTATTATTGTCTAGATGGTATTTGGTGTGTCGGGTTGAATTAGAGGATGGAAGAAGGCTGTGTAAAAGTTGAAATATATAGGGAGTAAACAGGTGAGTACCTACTCAGGGGTTCCGAAGCCATTTCCATACCTCCTAGTTCCACATCATGATAGGTATATGGCGGTCAAAATCACAAAATCTCCGTCATAGTGAAAGGGAATTATATACTTATTACGTTTTATTAAGCTATATAAACCCGTGAATATCTATCGCTAGTACGAGAATAAACTGATAATCTAGCCTCTTTCCCTTAAGAAGCGCCCCCCTTCCCCCCCTTAACTTACAGTCATCCTCTATGATCAAGACTCATCCGATTCACTAATAGTTATACATATCCCAAAGTGATCCAAGAAAAGAAACCAACTTCGGTGACTTAACGCCTTCATGATCACGTCTAGAACCAAGGATTCCACCTTCGCACGCTATGTAGTTTCTCGGTACCGCTGGCGCATACGGTCAGCCAGTCGTTCTTGCTCGTCTGCTGCCACTCGATGTTGTTTTCCTGCCCCAGGCATCGGTAACAATTCCAACCATACGCCTCGGCGTACAAGTCGAGCAACTCATCTTTGCCAAGCTTCTCCCATCCGTCTAGGCTTAGCACCACGCTCTCCTCGCAGGAGACGACTTCGAATATAGACGGGCCTGTCTGGCGAGAGCAGATTACACAACACGCTCTTCTTGGTTTCGTCGATGGAGGCGCTGGCGGTAGAGATTGCTTGTGCAAGTGTTGCGATTCGTGAGTTAGACTTCCTAATTTGACCTCATCAGACGCATCGTAACGTTTTAGACGATGCTGCTGAACAGCAACCCGCTTGGCCATCTGTATGTCCAGCACGAAATGCTTGACCAGGGCCAGCCTCTGAATCCTGGGGAATGGTGGCCACCGGTTCTCAGCCATCAGCTTCGTCTTCTTATTCAAGGCCTGGTCGACAATAAGCAGATGTTCCGGAGAGAGACTGGATGGGGTGGGAAAAAAAGTCGCATACCATTTCGGCTTGTAGCCTACGCATCATTACCTCTTCCCGAAGAAGTGCATCTAGCGTCTTCCTCCAGTTAAATATGATATCGAGGCCGTCATTTTCCACCCTCAAGTCGGCAATGTCGGTATCGTTGACTATATAGCCTCCTGTCATTCCCTGCTTTAATATCCCCTCTCCCAATCTAAGATGCGCAACTCGGTTCTCGAAGCTATATTGATCCCAAAGGTTCTGGATTTCCATCTTGTTAAGTGAGCTCGAAAGACTGGCTCCCGAAGTTTGGAATCGAACACGACTGGTTTCAAAGCCACCCTCGCTGGTAAGGTTAGCGAGCTTGTAATCAATCTGGCATCGCGGCCCCGAGTATAAGGTAATAGTCAGCTTTGGGACCCAATATCGTAAGAAATAGCGTTCAATGCGGCGCATCTGCCTCCTTGCCGTATGCCGTAAGGTAGTCCATTGATACGCAGGGTCCTGATCATAGTCGTCCACTAAAAGGTCTAAGATCCGCTCGATCAACTCTAGGGGAAGCCTTCCCCAAAGATCTACTGCTGGGATCATTCTGGGCAATCTGATTCTAGAGGACGAATCAACTAGTTCATACAAACTACCTAAATAGGTACCCAGAAAACCCCCAGTTGAGGGACATGGTAATAATATATACCATAGGATGACTGGCACATTATGCCCTCCATCACAAGTTCGAAATCATAAGCCGACGCGCCTATTGGTCGCGTATCATATGGAAGGCAGCCTTGCAAGCATGTCGGTATTTACCCAGAGGCGAGGATCGACGTGACCTCCAGCTAGGAAACAAACATATTACATCCACCCGTCCGCCTCCCTTGAATACCTGGCGCTGAAATATTGGGCATCGCAATGGTGAGAAGACACGGTCTAATTCCCAGGTTACATCAATGACGACGAAGTCGGGACTTGGAGTAATGCTGGACCGGTAATATGAAATTCCACCGAGCCAATGAGTCAATATCCGGTGGTCGTACTGCTTCTGACCACCCGGTAGATCGGCCCGTTTGGGTTGCTATATCTCCCAAATAGAGGAGGTGCTCAACTTATTCGTCTCTAAGCCCACATATAATAGTTCCGAGAAATTTCGTTCAGAGATCCTTTTCCCGTGTAGATGCAACTAATCTTACCCGATCGTTTGAGATGCTTCATTCTTAGCGGCTGCGTCGCTTCGCCTCAGGGACCTTGAGACCCAAGGGATCCAATGATCAAGGGCAGATCGGACGTCCCACTTTGCAACTTGGGTGTCATTTTCGGGTCAGATCGTAAGGCAGATGGGTGATCTCGCGCCGGCAAGTAAGACATACAGGATACTTAATCAGATTAAATAGTCTGCAGACCCTATATAGCTTCTAGTATAGCTTCTAGTATAGCTATTAACTCTCGTGGATTATTATGGTTTAAGACCATTATACATTATTAGCATGGACCCTTTGGGTTCAGGTTGGTCTTTATATGGTCATTAACCTATATATCAAGTCCAGCTGTAAGACAAAACCAACAACAACTAAACGACAGGACTGAAAGCAGCTCGTCGCATGCATGGACCCGGCTATCTGGTCTTCTGTTAAATATTGCAACTGATCCCGCTTTTCCACGGACGGTTTCCCAGGTAGGCAGATAGGTATGCTTGGTTGGTATATGTTAAATTATCATTCATAACCATTGATGCGCGTTTTTTTCGCGTCTTAACTATTTAATCTCGCATAAATCATCATAATGTGTTGTTTTGTCGTTTATCTGGGACTTCGGGGAGTCGTAAGATCGTAATATACACGTCGTACCTTGTTGCCTGTCTATGTTGCTCTGTTGCACTGCATTGCTGGGGGAAATACTCGAGTCCCCTTTCTCGAGTTGGCTCCTCTCCGTACGCCATATCCATGCAGGTTAGGTTCTTTTCATAAATTAGAATTTAGTCCTGATTCCTTTTTTTATCTCAATCCAGCCATCGCAACATTGTGCATGGACTTCATATCGTAATCAATTTCGTTCCGGCCTTCTTGGGGGGCTTCCCGAGGCGGTCTGACGCTGACCTGCGAGTCCGGCCTCAGCCTTCGGGAGCCTAGACTGGAATTTGAAAATCTTCTGCGTCTTCTCCCTTCTCTCTCGTATCTTGTCTCCCCAATTGTGCTTGCTGATTCTGAGGGCGGGATGCTTTCCGAAGCACTGAATTGAGCGTCGTCACCGTCGAGTACCGACTGGGGAATCTTGGACATTCTGTTTTCTGCTGCTTGATTTGCCCTGTGACGCTTGTACTCCTCCAGCGCTCTTCTTAGAATCTGGCGCATGAAAGCCTTGTTGACATTTCTCCTGACTCGGTCGAAGTATCGTACCACATCGCCAATAACCATGACTTGAGCATCGTGGTCGACATCGACGATATCGGCATAGTTGGCCCTAGAGTCTTCTTTCACGCGGAGTTTGCCGGGGCGCAATTCGATCCCCACGGGGGAATATGGTAAGCGTTGCCCTACACCACCCTGGTCGAGGCCCGGGGTCGGTTCACCGTTGGCGAAGACGTATCCTTGCTGAAAGTGGTCAATTCCAGGCTTGGCAAACTCATGCTTGCCTCCTACGGAAATAGGTCTGATTCAGGTCACGGTCAGTCAAATATTGATGAAACCGATCCCTTGTGAAGCTAACTCGCTTGCTTTCTCGGGGTTAAGCGTAAACACTCGAGTGATTCAAAAGGGAGTTTGGTGATATCGGTGGAATGGGGGGAATGGGGGAAAATGAAAATATTTAGGGAATTTCTGTAATCGAAGGATTCTAACTTACATGCAAGCACAGTGATGAGGAAAGGTATCGCTATGGCGTAAAACGATGAAGCGAGTGTATCCGAGGCATTTCCACTCCCACTCGAATTCCGGAGCGTCGGCCCAGAGAAATTCGAAGACCTGAGATACACGAACATTTAGCACATTTACTCCGCCAGTTATTGTTTACATTTTCAGGAAATTCAAGGTAAAACTCACGTCGCCAATTTGCAATTTTGATGCCGGCCCAATATCATATCCTTTAAGGGCTGCGTAACAGATGTCAGCGGTGCAAGATTTCACATAACCAACTGGACGGGGTCGCACCGGGGAACGGTGAATCATAGATTTTCCATAACTACAAATCATGACTTACTCAGCGGATGAGCATCTGGCCCGTCCCGCGGCACCTCGGACGCATCGTCCCCATAACCTGAGTCACTTCTAATAGTAGTTTGATCGCGGGGTCCCATCTCTGACGAGAGAGAAGAGAAGCCAGAAGAAAGAGAAGAAAAGAGGGAAGGGGGCATTAAGAAGGGAGGGCCGATTTCGTTCGGGGTTATATTTGGGGGGAGGGATTCGAAGGGAGAAGAGAGGAATAGTAACTACACTAGAATGAGGGGGGGTTTCTTTTTTTTTCTTTTTTCTTTTTCTTCTTTTTTTTTCTTCTTCTTCTTCCTCTTCTTCTTCCTTTTGCTAGCATTGTTTAGCACGTGTTGATGGTGAATGAAACCCCTTATTATTTGTCGAATCGCCCGGGCGGTGATGCTGCCCAACTCCATCAACTCCACCGGATATGCATTCTCCTGTAGTCGTAAATGGCTACAAGTTCAAGTTGAGGCTCCACCGTCCGTCAATATCCTAGTAAAGCGGTACATATGGTCAGCCCAGATCACAAGGGGAACGACGGACGCCGGGGATGAGGCGGCGAAGTGGATACTAGAGCCCTTCAGCTAGCCAGAGAAAATCGACCACATTGTCACCGCCATTTGGCTCCCGCCCACTCCAAACGATTCCCTTGAGAGAGATAAGGAACAATTTCACCAGTCATGCAGCAATGCGGTACATACTATGTAGTAAATGCAATAGATAGACCCTCCCCCCATAGACCCTCCCCCCTCTATCCCCTCTATCCCCTCTATTATGCCTTGGCTCTCAGACATTCTTCCTTGATCGGGTCTGGCGTGTCCGACGGCTACCTATTGTCACAGAGAGAAAATCTGGAAATCTGGGCGACCGGCCCGCTGCGGGGTGTTCGATTGACTTTTTGCATTTCATGAATCCGCATTGAAAACCCATTCTTTAACCCACAACGGACGGATCATGATGCGAAGCACGAACCCGCGATTGTGGTACACTGACGTCAAAATCAACCAACAATTATCGGCGTCACGAGAGCTTCGGGAGGTCGGAAGAGCCGATCGTAGGTGGTACTACTCAGCCCCCCTTAAGCTCCCAGCCCCCAGCCCCCAGACCCCAGCGGAGCTCTCTCCCTTCGAACCCCGTGATGTCGGGTCCGGTGCGCGACAACGTGGACAGACACATCACGAAGGCAAGTCCGTATAAAAAGCGTGACCTGGTGCGTGCCGCCCTTTGCGAAGCAGGCTCTCTAGCTATACCAGATCGGTGCCTGCATACAATCGTTGTTATTTGTGACAATCCCATTCGTCGAATCTGATCAGACATGTGGATATGGGTGGTTTCATAAGAGCCCTTGTTTAAGACACAGATGTATCATTATCCATCCCAACCTTTAGGAGTATTTATTGGAAAGAGAGCCGTCCATATTCGACGAACGGGTGGGTATTGGTGATTATATTCGGTAATTAGCGCATGCACTGCTGCAGGCGACCATCAAAGAAGGCAAGGTAGGTTAGATCTCTAAAGTATGTAGTAGGTTAGCTGGTTGGTCGAGTAGTATACATTAGTAGTCTAGAAGTCATCGATGCAGCCGGTGCGGCACCATCGTACCACTTTTTCCAACCTTTAGTTGCCCTAGAGATATTCCTTAGTGCCGTTCTACGGAATCTCAACGCAAGTCAACATGAATTTTACGTGACTCATCCATATTCGTCCTTTCTCTGTGTCTGTCTGTCTGTCCGTCTGTCTGTGTCTGTGTCTGTGTCTGTGTAGCATACCTGTCACGATCAACCCCTAAAGCTTTCGCAGAGTTGGGCAGAAATTTCTATGAATAGGTAGGGGGATCATGAGTGAACGATAGCTACTTGCAGCGAAAATCGTCAACACGAGAAACAACTCGGGAAAAAAATTGGATTTTCCCTGTGTTTCGACGTGTCTTTGCCACCACCATTGTAGGTGCACGCGTCTTTAACTGGGTGATAACTACATACACTTCACCTACCCCTATTCTATCGTCTTAGAAGTGGAATCGGAAGACTAATCTCAGGTGGCACATTGCAGTGCTGCCGAAAGGAGTAGGTGCTGCAGCATACATTACCTACCCAGGTATCTATGAATAAGTCCAAGTGTTCAACACCAAGATATTTGTACCTATGTAAGCTCAACCACCTCTATAGACAGTTTAGCTCGTATCTGCAACTAGCCAGCTTCACTATTATTCGACCACCCATTCGTTTTATGCTGGTGCCTCACGGGTTCGATTCACATGGAACCAGAAAACTATACAATACGGAACCGGGAGTTCAGAAGAGGGGAAAGGGTCTGAATCCCTCTCTTGGCTTCGCACCGAAGTTTTTGGAATGCGGTTAGCACTATCCGGCACGTGAGACTGGGTCGATTCGCTTTGCATCTTGCAGGATTTCGAAGACTCGAATGTGGAGATGAATCCATAGGAATCATTTACGTCAGAAAATATTTCCCGATATTACTACATTTAATCTAGGTACAGTAGCGAATAAGCTAGTTCAGACCCAAGAAAACCCAAAGCCAACTTACCTCTAGATCCCATTCTTTGTGACTGTCCTGCACTGTAACGTTCTTATTATTAATATCTTCTAGCCACTCCAATACCTACATACTGTCTAAGATGTGTCCATGAAAGAGTCTAGGTAACTACCTAATCTTCCCTCTCTCTCTCTCTTAGGTTAGGTGAAGAGTTATATGAGCCGCCACCATACTCAGTTGAAAGGTTCCGAGTAGTCAAAGACTATACATTACTTGGGTGGCTTATGGGTCATAAGAGTACCTACATACCAACAGCGAAGTCCGTGTTGATAGAGACTAATAATATACTCTGTCTTCCAAGTCAATAAAGCCTCTGTTTATAGATGCTCCTTCATGTTCCAGTTCCGCAAGACACTTTCAAGAAACTTTCAAGACAAGTAAAATTAGATACTCGTCGAAACCACGGCACGGAATCATCCACGCCGCTGATACCCTTTCATATTTTCACTACCACAACAACCTCTCGCTATTTTTATTTTCAAAATATTTCTGCTTCTGCTCGGACTCCTTTATCTCTTAACATCTTGCCATTGGTGATGAATACGATGGAGTCCAATCAAGTAGGGGTCTCGAAGAGTCGACCGGACTCTACGTTTTCCCTATCGTGCTAAACAGGAAGGTGATTCCGTTTCTCAGCGTGCTGCCTCTAATAGCCTATACTAGTCCGATGCTGGTGACAGGTGAAGCATCACAGAGGTCGGTATCGTAGTTTAGCCGTCGAGCGAATGCGAGGCACCGGCTGGCTCGATCTGTTGGTTTACCTGCGAACCCCGCGTAAGCTGGTAGAATTAGGCTTGGAAGCTCCCGTATGCGAGTCAGAATGCTACGACGGGATCTTGCAGCGCGCATCTCTATCTATATTCTCGGGTTGGTGTTACTTTCGTCGGAAGGTTTTGTTCATTAGAACGATGATGTATATATATCGTGAGGAACTGACAGGTAGCCGATGATGATCTTTACATTAATCCAGAATCCCATGCATCCTTATATCACTTAGTCAAGCACTAGATCTCAGACCTTACGGGTCATAGCAAGATGAAGTCAATCTCAGTCCTTATTAGTGTGGCGGCTATCGCTAAAGTGTATGGTCATGGAGGTGTATACAATTATACCATCGACGGCGTGGACTACCCCGGGTAAGTTAATCAACTACCCTTGTCTCCGATATAATTGCCCGAGCCTTCTTCGCTAAAGAGATCTGCTAGACATTACCCCTGGCTCCCAGAAGAAGGCCAGGTGTCGATCCAGCGCCGCTGGTGGCCAGATCCAATCTATCAGACAGACCACCCGTATCTCGCCTGCAACCGCGGTAACCCGCTTGCCAACACTACCACCAAGCTACACGCGACCGTGCGACCAGGAAGCGAGATTGTAGCCTTTGTCCTTGCGCCTCCTTGTCCTGACAATCCTCCCGTCCCGTTCCCGACAACGCCGTCGGTGCCGGAATACGGCGACGACAAAAAGCCTATGACATGCCACGGGCCAGAATATCCGTGGCCCCACGCCCTGGGGCCGATGTTTGTGTATATGGCGGACTGTCAGGGACCTGTAAGTAGCCGGGCAGTCTATTTACCCCTGAGTGTCACAAGCTATCCACTCCAGACGTACCATACCACTTTACATATCCCCAAACACGGACACAGGCTACGAGCCTAGGCATAACCAGAGTCCGTATTACAGCGACGGCAGCTAATTAGTGCCAGTGCGACGAATGGGACGGCAGCGGAAAACGCTGGTTCAAGATCTGGGAGGCAGGCTACAACCCCAAGGGATGGGAAGGCGCGTACGAATACGGCACGGACAAGGCCATCTCGTCAGGAGACCGCTGGTGGCAAACCTACGCGGCCGGAGCATGGTCAACGATACCTAAAGTCCCCTGGAACGTCACCATCCCTAACCTGAAGCCTGGCAACTACTTGATTCGGCACGAGATCGTTAACCTCGAGGCAAGCCTGCAGTTCTACCCCGAGTGCGCGCAGCTAGAGGTCGTCGGAGACGGCGATGCCGTCCCGCCCGAGGAGTACCTCGTTCAATTCCCCGGCGCCTATAGCGCAGACGACCCGGGTTTCTGGATGGCGGGGCAGATGTACAATCCCAAGGTTGGACATAGCATCTTCGTAAGCCTTCTCTTTTCCTTGTCGATATTTATTTTGCGATTTCCTTTCGCACATATAAACTCTTCACAGTTACTTTCGTTGGTTCCATCCACTAACATGATACGCAGAACTACACTATTCCCGGCCCCAAGGTCTGGGATCCTTCGAAGGCTTAAGAGGTTTCGCTGAAATATGGTGTATTTGGTGTCTTGGGTCCCCCAAGGACATGGGTATCGGTAACAGTATCTAGGTCCGGCTTTTTCAGCTAGTAGGTACCTACCTAGGTAGATATGATATACTACAACATTATTTAGTGTATACATGTAGTTATTCGATGTAGCCTATCTTCATTTTATGTTACAAAGTACCCACAGCAATACCTCTAGTTATTAAGTAGGTACTTCAAGCGCTTTATTAGTAAACGCCCTGTCAGCTTCCTAGCTACTCAAGGACACATATGTAGCTGAAGATTCCTGTAATATATTATCAGTAACCAAGTTCTGGGAATCGCATAATCACCATGGTCTCATCACATAGCCTAACTTAAACACTATAACTTTTGACTACCGCACCATGATTCCTAAACGCCCCCGTGTCTCAGTATACACCACACCTCAGATACGGTGATCTATAAAGGGAGTTTTTCGTGCTTGTAGCTTTTCTTTCCTTCACCTTCGCCATACGCTGCCGTAATATGACCCTGTCCTCGGATTTTGTATTTATAGATCATCAGACCTTCCAATCCCACGGGGCCCCGCGAATGGATTTTATTTGTACTAATGCCAACTTCTGTCCCAAAACCATACCTCATACCATCAGCAAACCGGGTAGAAGCATTCCAGTAAACCCCTGCCGCATCTACGCTCGACATGAACTGCTCAGCAAGTTCTGACGAGCTGGTTAGTATTGCGTCCGTGTGTTTGGAACCGTGCGTGTTGATATGAGCAATCGCTTCGTTGATATCGGTAACTGCCTTGACTGCAAGTGTAAGGCTAAGGAACTCGGTATCGTAGTCGGCGCTCTGGGCATCCTCGAGCTTCGTAGAGAGCTCGGAAGAAAGCTTGCTGGAAAGTACCTCCTTAGTCTTGGTATCGCAACGTAAGACAACCCCCTTCGTAATCAAGGCCTCGGCTACCATAGGGAGAGGTGTGCTCAGAGCTGATTCCTGCACGAGTAATGTTTCTAAGCTGTTGCACGCTGCGGGATAGCTAGTCTTGGAGTCAACGATGACATCTGCTGCCATCTTCGGATCTGCTGACTGCTCGAGAAAGATGGAACATAAGCCGTCAGCGTGGCCGAGGACCGGAATCTTGGTGGACGACTTGATATATCGGACCAATTCGTTAGAGCCTCGGGGTATTACAAGATCGATGTATTGGTCTAAATCCAGCAGCTGCGGTATCACATCCCTCGTGGTAACTAGCTGGATGGCACCATTAGGGACCTTGGTCTTATCCAGGGCTGCAGAGATGGCCTTGGAGATGGCGACGAAGGACTCCGTTGACTCTTTACCACCTTTCAAGATCGCGGCGTTGCCCGATTTTACCGCCAGGGAGGCGATATTAGCGATAACCTCAGGCCGGGCCTCGAAGATGATTAACAGAACGCCGATAGGGCTTGTGACTCTTGTCAATTCTAACCCATCATCGAGTTTGGTTCTTAAGGTAATCTTGCCGACTTGGCTCCAATTAGCTTTGCATATGTCATATTTTTGGTCAATTTTATACTCTTGACTCACCAGGATCCTCGAGATCTCGGACGTCTAGTATCCCCTTCAGCATGTCCTCCCATTTGCCTTTTTTCCCGAGATCCAATCTCGATACCAGACTTTGGCTTAATTGGCCATTTTCTGCAGCTAAACGTGCGGCTTGAAGGTCACGAGCATTGGCTGCAAGTATGTCATCTTTGGCAGCAGTTAAGCTGGCGTGAATAGCCGTTAGGGCATCGTTCCTTGCTGATTCGGATAAGGTAGCGAGGATGTGGGATGCTTCCTTTGCTGACTTGGCAGCTTCCGAAGGGGATGCGTTTGTAAGAGACATCGTGCCTTAGGGGTAAGTAATGTATAGAAGGTACCTTCTAATTGGATGTTAAGTACACTTTTTTAAGTGCACTTTTGCAGAATGTAGGTTGTTGCCTATATCGGAAGTATCATGGCGTCCATAGGGAGGATGCGAATGGCCTAAGTGGCTAGGCTAATACCCACCCATGGACCAGTCAACTTTAAGTTACCTCTTCGCCGAAGATTTCCCTCGAGTACTGTAGGTATTGTACCTAGTGTATCCTGTGTATCTGATAATTATCAGTCACACAGAACACCTAAGACATGGAAGCCACTGCGGGTAGATCCTGGTCTACCTACCCGTATGAGGTACAATACTTAGGTACATGTAAGTAATCTACATCTAATTACACATAACACAACATATTTCATCACTTAAAAATATACAACTTTGGAAGACATTTCAATTTATTCACTCTGGTGCAAGTTAATGTCGTCATCCAATAAGAACATAGACGCCAACATCTTGTAACACATCAACGTTAACAAAAATGCATCTACGCCTCGCTTTGTTCCCATCTTCTTCTTTTTGCCTTTGGCTCTTTATCGGGGCTGGCGGGGCCTTCAAGGTGCCGTAGCCGATGACGATCCATCTTCCGAATGAGCATCTCTATCCCAGTCCCAATCCCGATCCCAATCCCAATCCCAATCCCAATCCCCAATGACTTAAAGGAGCCAGATGCGCCACGCCAGAACAAATCTACCAGGCATGCCTCGAGTCCTTATTTGGATTCGTCTCCAGCTGCTGTATGATTAGGTAGGCTAGCTGCCTTTCTTAGGTGCCCAGGTAAGTAGGTCGCCTCACATATGCAGTACCTGTCCCATATCTTGTTTGCTAACGTGGTGTATCTTATTAGGTTAGATAATCTAATAATCTGCAATTATCAACTTGGGCAGGACTCGGGATATAGTTCAACCTGGTCTTGTCTGTCGTAGGATTTATCCAATTAATAAAACATCCATAGCAAAGCAACGCAACGGCGTAAAGCAAAGTAAATACATCTTACCTAAGGTTAGGTTAAATACTTACCTCAAAGTACTTATCCAAGGGGAAGGCATTTTGGTTGGATCTACGACCCGCTAAAGCACGAATGCCTGCTCGCGCAAGAATCCTGACAGGATAAGCTAATTCGATTTGAAGAGAGAAAAAAAAAGCACTTATTAGGATTGCAAGTGTCGTCAAACTACGCTTCCGCCGAGAACCCAAATTCGTATCGCTGGCATATCTTATAAACGCAGATAGGCATTGGCACCCATTTCGATGCTAACATGCACCCGAACTGGCGTGCCGAGGATTACAACCTTGTTGACCTAGGCGATGGAGATTGCTCTTCGTACCGGGTACGGTCTGGCGCATCGGAAATGATACCCGAACGGAATCAATTGACCCAACGGCCTTCATCTACGATCTCGGTTTTCTCGGCAATTCATCTTACAGATGTAATACTACGATTCCCATTTCTGCAGTTTTTCCCACAAAAATCAAGGCAGCAAATCATTCATCAATATCAACGGACAAGCTCATTGCCAACCCAGTTTTTTAAACATCCCCCTGGAATTTTATATCTCCTAGTGTTCACGTTGTTTTTCTAATCTAGTTATCACTTTTATTAGTCTTCGTTCCTCGATAAACCTTTCTCTATCACTATAGTTATTTATACGTCTGTATGAGCCTCTCGCTACTGGTTGACTGAAGAAACTCCCCTCTACTGAGAATTTTCTAACATTATAAATATTTCGCTCATCTTATTTTACTCCACCGATATCGGTTATTAATCATTAGCTTACCGCGAAGTACACCGCTGGTTGTTTTTTTAATTCTGACAGAACTCTGACAGACAAGCAAGATTGGTTAGATATGGCTATCGACCCAGAGAAAACTGATGAGAAGGCGGAAGAAACCAAGTCCCAAGGAGCACGTTTGGAAGATGAGGATGATGTCGCTTCTATAGCCACCACGAACCGCGATGTGGAAACCGAATCCGCAGACGCCGTTCCTGATCAGATGTTAACTCCAAATGGCTTACTAGTGGACGAAGAAGCCGCTACTACAAGACCAACGGAGCGGGCTAGGTCTCAGGCATCGTCTGCTCGGTCTAAACCGCTGTCTGTAGTGCCAAGATTGAAGAGACGAGGCTTCCTTGCGCAGTTGACTTTCATTCCTGAAGTCGAGCGACCTTACGATTATCCAAATAAAGTAAAGTGGACGATAACAGTCTTTATAGCTTTGGCGGCATGCGCAGCACCAATGGGCTCTGCCATCTTTTATCGTAAGCGATACATACCTACTTTCTATTACGATATAGCACGCACCCTTGAGATGAGATGTACTAGATGACTTACCCAATCGTATTAGCCGCCCTCCCGGAGATGTCAAAAGACCTTGGTGCCTCACCGACAGTCGTAAACTTAACGGTAGCATTATACATGCTAGCAATGTCAATTTTCCCACTCTGGTGGAGTTCTTTCTCCGAGACTCTAGGACGCCGTAATATCTATCTCTCGTCCTTCTTTCTAAACGTTATCTTCTCGCTACTGAGCGGCCTGAGTGTCAACATTGGCATGCTGATTGTGTTTCGTATCCTGTCTGGTGGAGCTGCTGCCTCTGTCCAAGCTGTTGGAGCCGGCACAATCGCCGATTGTTGGGAACCCCGGGAACGCGGCCGTGCTATGGGATATTTCTACCTTGGACCGCTCATGGGGCCCCTTTTAGCTCCAATAATAGGCGGTGCTCTAACAGAAGGTTTTGGTTGGAGAAGCACTGTATGGTTCCTAACTGTTTATGGTGCTGTTGTTTTCATCCTTGTTCTCTTTTGCGTACCGGAGACCTTGGCGAAGCGTAAACCCGTAGCCGCGACAGCGACCACAACTGCGGCTGAAGCATCGCAACCTGACGACCTATCGCGCGTATCTACTACACGCACCATGCAAGTGCGAACCAAGCAGACATTTGCACAATTAAAAAGGTGCTTTATCGATCCGCTTGAAATAATCATGTACCTGCGTTTTCCAGCCGTAGCAATTACAGTATTTTATGCCGCGATCACTTTTGGGTCGTTATATGTACTTAACATATCGATCCAGTCGGCATTCTCGTCAGCTCCATATAGTTACTCAGCTATTGTTATAGGACTTTTGTACCTGCCAAGCTCGCTAGGTTACTTCGCAGCATCATTGCTTGGCGGCCGATGGATCGACCGGATCATGATCCGGGCAGCGGAGAAGGCCCAAAGATACGACGCCAATGGGAAGCTCATCTATCTACCCGAGGATCGCATGCGCGAGAATGCATGGATTTCCGCCACACTATATCCCGGGGCCTTAATCTGGTCCGGCTGGACGATACACTACGGGATCCATTGGATGGCGCCGTCCGTAGCTAATTTCTTTTTTGGTGTCGGTAGCATGCTCGTCTTTAGTGCTGCTACAACTATGCTGACCGAGTTCATGCCCCGGAAAAGCAGTAATGGGGTTGCTCTTAACAACTTTGTACGAAACATATTCAGCTGTGTGGGTGGTATAGTAGGTCAGCCTCTCATCGACGCCATGGGCGTCGGGTGGCTGATGACTATGGTGGGTTTGATTGCTTGGATAAGTGGTAACGTGGCTATCTGGTTTCTGCGAAAGAACAGTCGAAAATGGAGGGAACAGATGGACAAGGCCTTAAGTCAGTGAGACCTGCCGAATTCTTCGGATCATTCAATCAGGTCAAGCTTAAGAAGCCTATTCATGATGAAACGAGACGCTGCCGATGTCATGGAATTTTGAAAGTTTTGGGATGAGGTAGGATATAATCTTAGTTGCGTCGGGGGTAGTTGTTATATTATTTGACATAGAGGTCGAGTGATAGAAGGACCTTTGATTTAACTCTGAGATGGCAGAACTTCATGTACATACCCATTTTACTAGATGTGTACCTACTCACTATCATTTCAATGACAAAACAATCCAATACATACCTACTTGGCCACTTCAGAGCTCTCAGAGAATAGCTTGCCTAGAGCTTCTAGACTGACATTCCCTCCACTAAACACAATACCCACGTCCCAACCGTCCTCCCCAGCTTCGCGCTCGACCATTGCCCTAAAATCCTCATTATACAGGGCAACAGCGAGGGGCACGGCGGAACTAGGCTCGATGACAACCTTCAGGCGCTCATAAGCGAGGCGTAGCGCACGGACGATATCGGCGTCGCTAACGCTGTAGAAGCCGGACACAAGACGGCGCTCGTAGATGACGGACCACGGGATGCGGCCGACCGGCGTGCGTAGGCCATCGGCAACAGTTAGAGAAGATACGGTTTCTACGCGAGTGCCCGACTCGTAGCCCAGCTTTGCGTCGTCGGCACCCTGGAATGAGGGCTCTGAGCCGAAGACTCGGATCCCGGTGCCTTCGCAGGAGAGGGCTACACCGGAGAGCACTATGGGAGGTAGTGTTATTCACGCTAGTTCTTGATTAAGGGGGGAAAGGGGGTGAGCATGTCCAAGGGCAATGGGATCATTGGGGTGACAGGACGATTATGACCAAGATGTATACCCCTGAAGTAAAACCAGCAGGATAACAATAAGAAATAAGATAACTTACTACCGCCGCCACCACAAGGCGCAATAATAGCATCAAGGCCCTTCTTCTTCCCCCCTCCGTCCTTCTCATCCCGCTCAGCCATCAGAGCCTCAACCTGCTCCTGGAACTCGAGGCCCAGCGTCCCCTGACCCAGGATAATATCCGGGTGATCGTAAGGCGGCACAAGGCGCGCGCCAGTCTCCTCGATGACATTCTTCGTAACAGCTTCGCGCTCGACACTCGTGCTCCCGCTGAATACTACGTTGGCCCCGTACCCCTTCGTCGCAGCGATCTTGGGCGGCGCCGAGATCGACGGCATCACGATGTGTGCTGGGATGCCGTTGGTGCGGGCGGCGAGGGAGAGCGCCTGTGCGTGGTTTCCTTGGGTGGGGTGTTAGTCTTCAAGGCCTGGTAGTTATATGAGATGTTATATGGAAGGAGTATAATGATATCATCACAATAAAGCAAACCGAGCCCCCTATAAATCCACGCCCCTAATCTCCTGGTTCGCCACAAAACCAAGATATAAAATAAAATAAAGCCAAAAATACCAACCGGAACTATGCGTGACAACCCCCCTCTCCGCGCCCCCTCCCTCCAGCCACCCAGGCTCCTTCTTCAACCTCTCGATAGCATGGAACGCTCCGCGGGCCTTAAACGCGCCGACCTTCTGGAAATTCTCACACTTGAACCAAAGCCTCAGCTTCGGGTTCGCCTTCCCCGCCTCCGGCACCGAAGCTAGCGCCGAGAGCGACGAGCTCGTGACGACCGGCGTCCGGTGCACGAAGGGCTCGATGAGCTCCCGGGCTGCTGCTACCGAGCCCCGTGTTAGGGGCGGCGAAGTAGATGGGTCCGCCATGGTTGGACTCTCTCGTTCCGTAGTCTGGGCCTTTGTTTGGGGTTAACGAGAGGGGGTTTAGTAGCTATAATAATAAGTGGAGAGAGTATTGTCAGAGGTATATGAATTGAGCCAGCGAATGAACGAAAGTCTTATACTATTAAACGTGATACACAAATCGCAACTTAATAATTACCTATCATAGACCCGATCGATACATAGTACTCCTCAGGCCCCCTCTCAAGTTAGAGTATACCAAGAGTGGCAAAGACTTGGTAGATGTTTAAGGCTAGTCTAATATCGAGACTTCATCCAGTCACAAGTCTACAATTTGTTATTAGAGTCCGATAACGGAGAAGAAACATCAAAGGGTCCGCAAAGAGCGAAAAGCAGCCTGGAGACGACTAACGGTTAGGTACCTTAGGTAGTTCAAAAAATTTCATTGAAAATCCGACAAGGACCATTTTTGGAATATCCCTGGATCTTCATGAGACAACACTGGGAATCCCGATTATAAGTACAAAAGCTCTCCCTTTTACCCCCGGGGAATATGCTATCACCTTTTAGTTTACCATTCCGATACTTTTTATTTTAGCGCCAAATGCACTTATTTTTGGTTCTCGGGTCGGAGAGATCTGCGTAATGAAATTGATTAGCCATAATCAGGATAATAGAAACTTGTAGTATAAAAAGTGATTCTTACCTGACGGCCTTGCCAGCCTTCCAGATCTCCATGTTGCGGATCTCATCCATCTCAGCCTCGAACTTCTGTCGGTAGTCCTTTTGGCTGTTGTACTCAAGCGATCGCTTAGTCTCGGTACCATCCCTGACGGAGTCGTATAGCTGGTTGAAGACGGGCTTGAGGGCATCCTTGAATCGCGGGGTCCAGTCAATGGCACCTCGTCGGGCGGTGGTAGAGCAAGCCTCGTACATCCAGTCCATACCATTGGCACCGATTAGAGGGTACAAGCTCTGTGTAGCCTCCTCGACGGTCTCGTTGAAGGCTTCGCTGGGGCTGTGGCCACGTTCTCGGAGAACCTCATATTGAGCCAAGAACATACCGTGAATACCACCCATCAAGCAGCCACGCTCACCGTACAAGTCAGAGTATACCTCCTTCTCGAAGGTGGTCTTGTAGAGGTAACCACTGCCGACAGCAACACCGAGAGCCTGTGCCTTCTCCTCGGCCTTGCCAGTGACATCCTGGTAGACGGCGTAGGAGGAGTTGATACCACGGCCTTCACGGAAGAGCGATCGGACGGTTCGGCCAGAGCCCTTGGGGGCAACTAGGATGACGTCAATGTCCTTGGGGACATCGACATTGGTGACGTCCTTGAAGACGGGCGAGAAACCGTGGGAGAAGTATAGAGTCTATTAAATGTTAGCTGTTGTTTCATAGAGCGAATGACTCATATTAACATACCTTGCCCTTGGTGAGCTGAGGCTTGATGGCGGGCCACGTCTCGCTCTGAGCAGCATCACTGAGGAGGTTCATGACGATGGTACCCTTGGAGATGGCCTCGTCAACCTCAAAGAGGTTCTTGCCGGGAACCCAGCCATCCTGCTCAGCATCTTTCCACGATTGACCGTTCTTCCTGACACCAATGATGACGTTCAGGCCGTTGTCACGGAGGTTAAGACCCTGACCGTGACCCTGCGAACCGTAACCGATAAGAGCAAGGGTGTCGTTCTTGAAGTAATCCTTTTTTTTAAAAAAAATAATATTAGCTATGGCTCTCATTTTATGTAAGATCAACATCGAAAACCTACCAAGAGTTTCTCCTTGGGCCAGTCGGCACGCTCTATACAGATAATATTAGTCAACATCACCTATGTCGTCGTAATTTTATAGGGTTTTGCTTTTCTTCCTTTTTATATTACTTTTAAAAACAAAAAAACAACTCACCGTAAACCTCCTCCGGGACACCAGCAAAGTCAATGGTCTTGACACCACGGATCTGCTGTTGAGCAGCACCAGCTAGAGCAGGACGAACCTGAACAGTGGCTCTGACGAGGTTGGAGGCAGCGATGAAAGAACGTCGCTGGACGGCGGGAGAAGCCACTCGACGAGCTAATTGGCTACGAAGAGCCTTGGAAAAGCCTCTAGATGCCATCGTGAAAAGTATGCTGAGTGGAGATTGAGATGAAAAGAGTTGTCAAAAAAACTTCAATGGGGTATTACGATGTCTATAAATGCGCTGTAGTTTCGCAGATCAAAGTTTTTTACCCACGTTTTTTATTTTTTTTTTATTTTTTTTGTTTTTCCAGGGTCTTGGAAGCTCCCACATAGAGCTTAAACTGCGACTTCGGCGGTGAGTCGAATCAATCCGCTGCCCGCAGGTCAATGGTGGGGTAAATCACCGGCCCGGTCTGGATAGGGCAACCTAAGTAGTAGGTACGGTCCCGAGGTACAGTGGCTCAATAGTATAGGTACATCATCTATTGTCCCAAAATATCTCAATTACAGGTATACATGTTTGGAGGCACCTTTTCGTACGGGTACCTACCTAGGTTACCTACTATTACGATACATCTGTATGTCACTTATGTATTAGGTACCTACATTCAAGTCCATAGGAGGTACCTGGTAGTGTTCATGTCCAGGAGGGTGTAAGTACCTAATAGATAACATGCCTCCCTCTTACCTCAAGAGGTGTCTTAACTTGAAGCATGCAAGGAAAATCCTGCGCCTTTAAATAAGCGGTCACGATAAAATCATAATCCACTCGCAACCTTCCAGTTACTTGGGATACTTGTCAGGCACTGCCCAGGTCCTATTCAAGAGTCATGGGTAAATGAGCATAGCGTGTATATCACGTAGATAGCGCAGGACG
Organism: Daldinia sp. FL1419; assembly: GCA_025201765.1. Taxonomy (NCBI): domain Eukaryota; kingdom Fungi; phylum Ascomycota; class Sordariomycetes; order Xylariales; family Hypoxylaceae; genus Daldinia; species Daldinia sp. FL1419. The sequence goes on from MU623341.1 coordinate 408,257, forward strand.
AATATCGTCGTATTTCATATATCGAAATCTCTCTTATCGTGATGCGGCCGTTGGTGATCCATAATATACTATACTACCTAGCTATAAAGAGGTAGTTTATAGCCAGAGAATATCAAAAGTAGAGACGAAACTCACAACCCCCTTGATGTCGTGAAGTAAATGCGGTCCCTCGTAAAACGCCTTGCTATGTGCCGTCTGCAAGCTAATCTAAAGCTTCCTTCGTTTATCGCATACTGCTCTCCTTGATTAAAACTTCACTTATTTGCGCAAGGCCCTTCACTGCGCTAGCCGAGGCATGAATATAGCTTGGCCGTACTGAATCAACTCCTCGTTCGCGACAAGCCCAGTCATCGGATATTTAAGCCTCTATAGGTTTATGCGAGTACGCGGTCGTATGTAACCCCGCGTATGGAACCACCACCCATGGAGAGGCGTACATTCCGTCTAAATCCTTCTCGGTTCGAACGTAGGTCATCTGCGGCTTCCTTATTTAGAGGATCCGAGGCGTTCGGCTCAAGAAATAGGAACTGTAATCCGACGATAACAGCGTTCAGGTTAAGCACCGGTTTCCAATCCTCGCGCAAGATATTTAGGCACACCTTGCCCTCGAGGTCGATGTTGGGATGATATATCTTCTGCTGGCAGCGCACTTTGGGCGGCTCGTGAGGGTAGTTCGGACCCATAGTGAAGGTAAAGGTGAATAATCCGCCAGTGTAGATGCCTTCGTCTGGCTTGATTTCGAGTACGAAGTTTAGAATATCATCCGGATCGGGAAATATTGTTTTCATAGTCGATCCTAGGGATAATTCCGAGAGATCTAATCCGTACGGGGAGAACGGTTAGCTTCCCAGAGTTTACCAAGATTAAGACAATTATTTGAATAGAATATTGCCCCTTACCTTTTTGTACGCGTAGTTGAGCGGGAGTTACCTTCTTCTTCTTTCCAGCTGCGCCATCGGCATTTTCAGCTTTTTGCTGGGCGGATTTCTATTCAAAGGCCATTAGAATACGTTGTATTTTCAAAAAGGTGGGATTGCATAACTAACCATAGACCATATTTTCAACATCGTGGCGGTTGTAGAGTGAAGATGTATAGCAGGATTCGGGCAGATATGGAGGAAGAAAGGGCGGAGACACAGGAAATAGGTCGAAACGATTACTGACGAGAAACTTAATGCGTGAAGCGAGATGTGCGCAACGCACGTTATGTCGGCTTTATGATATTTGTAAATTGGTGTAGATAAAGAAGGTGAAGAAGATATGGAAGGAGGGACAAAAATGATGAATGTCGTCTTGCGCGATAAGATCAGTGCAGTGAATCAGGTACCATACATTACCTAAGGTAAGGCAGGCATTACCTATAGGTACAATTAGTAACTACTTACTATGTAAGTAAGGTTAAGTAGTTTTAGAAGCCTCGTGTTGCCACGCTGGGCAGTCATGGTGGGGATATACCGGTTTTAGCATTCTAGATTATAGTATCCAGTATTATCCAATTAACGAGACTCTGCCCCTCCGAAAAGTTTCAATAGTGTTGTTTTACATTATTTTAGCGAGTTTAGATTTGAGATTTTTGGCCAGCTACCACAGCTACCACTTAATATGGTCCGTGCAAATATATCGTGGGGCTATGTTGTAATGTGCTAAAAATTTAAGTTTAAAGTTTGTACGTAAATTTTTAAATGCATTTTTTATAATATTATATAAAAATAATAAAAATTACATTTAAAAATAATTAATAATTAAATAATAAAAATAGATATTTTTAATATTTAAATAATTAAAAATAATAATAATTAATATAAAATCCTATATTTAGTTTTTATATAATATAATAAAAGAGTAAAAATATTATATGTAATTAGTATTTTTTAAGATTTTTTTATAAATTATTTTTATTAAATAATAACAAAATAACAAAAGATTTTATTTATTTTATATAAATGGTAAGGGTTAGTAATAGATATTTTAAAACCTATTAATATTTTTCCTAATTTTTCTGTTGTAATGTTGATATATTATTGGGTTTGAAGGGTAAAAATTGTGTATTTTATTTTTAGGTTTATATAATATTTAATAATAATATAATTAATAATATTTTAATTAATCCTAAATTTTATTTATAGTTTAAAAATAATCCTTTTTAACCTTAAGCATGTTTGTATTACTATTTAAGAATTTAGTTCTTTACTTAGTTTTTTACTTAATTCTTTACTTGGTTCTTAATATTATTTAGATTAATAAATAAATATATTATAATATGTAATTATAAACTTTGGTGGTTAAATGACTTATGTCCTCAGTCTGGCATACGACCCCTAAGAAGTACTTGTGTATCTATTATTATATAAGGATAGGTTTCCCACCTATCTCTCCTAAATAGCTTTCTTCTTTAAACAACTATAATATACCAGTTTTATCTTTATTATTATTTATTTTATTATTATTTTGCTTTTATTTTACATATGTACCTACCAATATTAATTAATATTGTTAAATAGTTAGTAATATAAATTAATAAAGTTAGAAGAATCATTATTACAATAATTTAAAAGCCTTTATCGTAGTAATATAAATAATATTAATATTATATTTCTAATTACCCTTATAATAAATAATTGTTATTTAATATTATTTAATTTTTAGGATATATACCTTCTCAAATTATTATTTTTATTATTATATTTATTTTTAATATTTGTTCCTACGATATCTTAATTAAAAAATTTAATATAAATATAAAGTTATATCTTATTTAATAATATAAATGTTGTTTAGATAGAAAGTATAAATATATTTTATAAATTAATGAAATATTTACCTTTTTAAAGTATAATATTTATTAATTAATTTAATTATAGGGTTATAAGATGGATGAGTATTATTTTTACAAATGTGATCTTTAAGTAAAAGGTAATTTAGGTATTATAGGTAATAGGAGATTTCGAAGTTATGGATTTAAATTTCTTGTATATATATATATTTAATAAAATATTAATTAAATATAAGGAGTATTTTAAAAGATTTATTATAAACAATTTTACCAATATACCAAGGCCAATTAAAACTGCCTTATGAATGGTGTTAATGTAAAGAAATATTTATATAAGAAAATTAAATATTAATTATATAAAAATATTTAATAACCTTATATCTACAAATGGATTATTACAATAAAATTTAGATAAATTGAAGGCCGTAAAGTTTAAATAACCTAATATATTGATATAAAGAATATTAACCATCAATATTAAAAGAAAATTAATATGTTTTGGTATAGGAATAATTGTTCAAATAACAGTATTTGTATAATAATAACAATTAGCGATTTATAACTCACAAATACCTACTTATTAAATTATATAGGTGGAATAATTAAATATTATTCTTTATAATCCTCTTTATCTTATATAATATACATTTTTTACCCTATAATTATTACCACCTAACCCTTTTTTTATTCTTAATATTTTATTAATAATTTAAGTAGGATCTATTTTATAATTCTTTTCCTTTTTAATTATAATTCCATTACGCCAATTATCACCCCATTCCTATTTTATAGGATTCTATTATAACCTTTAAAGGATTTAAAAATTTTTTAATTAATTAGGACAATTCTGGTAAGGGAATTAATTAGTACCTGGTATCCTTCCCGGGCCCCCTTTTTAGTAAAGATTCTTAATATTTGCTTAATTACCATCACTTCTACCCCTTTTAGCTTACCTTACCTATTTTGTACAATAGGGATATAATTTAGATTATAACCTTGGATATGGTATAGGCCTTGTATTAGCCCAATCCCCTTTTCTAATCCCGGGAAATGGTTTTGGATCTTTTAAACTATTACCAAGTGATTTATATATAATTACAATGTTATCCCCAGGTACTGGAGCAAGCGGAGGGAATTAATTAATAAAAGGTTATAATTCCTCCTTTTCAATAGTATTATTGTTTATATAAGGAGGAATCTTTTAAAACCAAATCTTTATATCTATTAATAATTAATAAATATTAACCTATTTTATAATTTTTTTAGAATATATTTTTAATAAAATATACCTATCCATTATTATAAAATATTTTAAAAAAACCTGAAATATCAATAACAATTATATTAAAAAATTATATAACATTCTTAAAAATAAATTTAGGTTTTTTTTAGAAATGTGTTTTATAATAGGTATATATTTATTATAATTCCATATTATATTTTTATTAATATTAATAAAAAAAATATTTTTTTATTTCTTATATAGTATTTTTTAATATTAATATTTTACTAATATATATCTTATTTTATAATATTATTTTAACATTATAAAAAATAAGAATTAGTATTATTAAGATTGAATAAGTACCACTTTCTTTAGTGTTAAGATAAAAAAGTAAAGTTAGGGGAAGATAGATATAGAAATATTATAAATTTTATTTAATAAATTATGATTATATTAAAGAGTATTTAACTTTAATTATAAAAGAAAATTATAATTTATTATAATTGTTTATAAGGTATATTAAAGTATATTACAGTTTTAGAATATATTTTTTGAATTATTAAGGATAATTATAACCTTAATCAATAAATTTTAAATATCCCTCCAAAATCATAAAACTATAAAAATATCACAATAATTTATGATTAATAATATTAGTAAAGATGATGATAAAGAAATTTGTAATAATTATATTGATAAAAAATATTATAGAAATAATAAAGGTAGAAAATATATTTTTAAATAATTTAAGAAGATTTGGAAATATAAATATTGGATATGTAAAAAAAAAAATTATTGGTTTATTAAATATTTAAAAATTAATTATAAGAAGGTTAAAAAAAATTGGAAGATTAAATGTGATATATTTAAAAAGAATTATATGATCTTTTTAGCAAATTATAAAAGATTCGAAAATTAAAGTTTAGAATAAAAGGATGATGATATTTATAATATAGTTTTGGAGTTGGAAAATAATAAGGATGTATAATTTATGGTAGTAATATACCTATTAAATTAAGTATTCCATTATTGCATTACAGCCTTTATTCTTTTAATAATTAAAAAGATTAATATTATTTTTATTTTAGATTGATATATAAAAATTATATTTTAAAATGTTATATCAGATATTAGAGCTGCTTGTGTTTTAATAGTAGGTAAGGGATAATATTTTATTTTTATTAATAAATATTTTAATTGGAAATTTAAGATAAATTATATTTGTATTGAAAAAATTAATATTAAATTTGGAAATGGATTCTTTATTAAATTGTTAGGTATAGTTACGATTAATATTTTATTTGGTAATATAGATTTTTATATTATAAAATTGGATATATTGTTCTTTTTTTTAATTAAGGATATAGATTGTTTAAAAATATATTTTAATAATGTTATTAATTAATTAATATATAAGAATAGTGTAATAATTAATGTTGAATAAAAATAGGAATATTTATGGTTTTATTTAAATAATATTACCTATTTTATAGAAATAGAGTTATGATGTTTGTATATCTGTTTTGGTTATTTTATAATTAAGAAATTTTATAATTTCTTAGATAAAGTTGGGTATAATATTAATATGAATGGTTTTAAAGAAATTAATAAATTTTATCATTATTGTTAAATTAAAGGTAAAGATTTATAAAAGTTTAGGTTTATTTTTAAGAATTTTAATATGGATTTTAATTATAAGGTAGTTATTAATATTATATATTTAAAAGGATGATTAGTTTTATATATGATTAATATTACCACCAACTTCCAAATAATATGATTTATGAAAGGTATTACGGTTAAAAAAATGTGAAAAATATTAAAAAAATATTAAATTAATATTTATTTTAATTTTTTAAATATTATTTCTTATAATGTAGGAATAAATTTTAATAATTTAGAGTTTTGAAATAAAATATATGTTGTGGGAGTTATATATTATTAAGTATTAGTTAAAGTATATTAATTTATTGGTAAGGTAAAAGGGTACCACGATCCAATCCACCGAACCTATAAAATAATTACAAATAAATTCCAAGGTTTTGGTTCAAGGGTAACACAGTTATAAATGGTTATGAAGGTAATTAATAATATAACCAATCCCAACAGATTAGTTTTTATACTGTTTATCTTTAAAACCTACCCCTAAATTAATATGGATTTACTACCTACACCTACCTAAATTTATTATACCCTAATAATATAAAAGGTTATAATTAAAATTAAAAAAATTAAGTTATAACATTTTATTTGAAATATATTTAATATTTGTAATAACTTTAACATTATAAAAATATTACTTATATTTTTACCTATTAATAATAAAATTTTTATTTATTAAAAAAAGGGTAGATAGAAAGGTCTTTATAAAATTATTATAATTATTAATAAAGATATTACTATAATATCCAACGTATCTAGAGGAATATCTACGTTCCGGAACTCCTACGTTAAACCTTATATTTAACTTAAGGATAACCTAATACTTACTAAAGAACTTTAAGTACAACTACCCAAACCCATATTTAACCTAAATAATTATAAAATAATCCCAGAAGAAAATCTTATATATATTAATGATTTTTTATATATCAATATTTTGTACCTTAATAATAAAAAATAAAATAATTTAATTTTAATGCTTCAATTATATATAATAAAAAAAATTATTACTATAAGAAAACCATATAAGGTATTAAATATAAAAAAATTTAATACATTATTTAATAAAAGAATTTTATAATCTAAAATATATAATATATTAATTTATTAAGGAATAATAATCTTTAAATTATAAATAATCCATAAAATAAAGGGAAAAAATATATCAACACTTTATAAAAAGTTAAAACTTATTATTTAAGGTTATGATGACTTTAATAAAAAATTTATTATAATATATGCCCTTATTATTTAGAAAGTAAATTAACACCTTATTTTAGTTTTAATTCTAATTCTTTAATATTAAAGTATAAAAATTATAATAAAGGATATTATTATAGCATATATCCAATTTAAGATACCTATATAATAAATAATATTTATATAATTATTAACAAAATTAAAAAGTAAATACCTTGAAGGGATATTATTACATATTATTAAACCACTGTATAATTTGGCTAAATTAAGAATGTATTAATTTAAAACTTATTTGTGTTATTATTAATGGGAATTTAATATAAAATTATTAATGTTTAATTTATACTTATTAATAATGGATATAGCCCTGTTTGGAATTATAGATTTTTAAATAAATAATATTTTAAATATTAGCACCATAGAATTTTTAATAATAGAAAATAAAGTATTTGTTAAAGTTGGGATCAAAATACGCCCCCAAAAGATATTAGACGTTGGAATTGAAGATTTTAACAACTCGCACTTTATTATCCATAAGGAAGGTTATAATATAACTATTATATAAAAAGAACAAACCAAGAAATTTAAATAGTTAAACACAAAATCACTAAATGTAATTAAGAAATTTATTAAACAACGGGCATAAAAAGCATATATCTCCTCCATTTATTAACCTAAAGCAACTTTTAATTATTTAACAACAATCTAACATTTAAAGTTGGGCTTTAAGGAAATAAAAACCTTTAACATCCAAATTAAATAACAAATAAACAATCAATCGCAAAAATTTAACTATATCGACCTAAATCCCCAAAATTTACACCTATACATTTTTATTAACAATTTATTTACAAATAATAAGGATTTAAGTTCACAAATCAATTATATTATTATATTAGGTAATAAAGAATTGATTAATTAAAATAATAAAATCTAAATTACTAACAATATTATTCATTAATTATCCATTAAATACAAATGTGTTACCCAGAACGTACTCATTAGCGAAATTTATAGGATAGTTTAAAATTTTGATATCGGATATATTATCCACTATACAATTAATACTATTTTAAAATACCTTTCATTACCTAAGGTTCCATTAATCCTATATATTAACTCATTCTCTTTATATTAATATTTTATTTAAATAAATAATATTAATAAAAAGAGATTAATAATTAATTTAATAACCCTACAATAATTATATAAAAACCAGGAGATCAACGATGTTCAGTAAATCTATAGTATATGTAATCCTACGAACGCCATAATGAAGGCATCCCCAAATAAAACCATACGAATATTAGTAGAGAGTAATTAGGTTAATTTGTAGTTAAAGGGATAAATAAAACAAAAATCAAATATTAAATTTGCAATATAATTGTAAAAAGAAAATAAAATAAATGGTGGTTAAATAATTTATATCTTTAATTTAGCATACAACCCCTAAGAAATACTTATATATCTATTATTATATAAGGATAGGTTTCCCACCTATCTTTCTTAAATAGTTTTCTTCTTTAAACAATTATAATATACCAATCTCACCCCTATTGTTATTTACTTTATTGTTATCTTGCTTTTATCTTACGTATGTACCTACCAACAAACTTAAAATCTTAAATTAAATTGATGCTGCATTTAAATTAAATTTATTTAAAATTTAAATACGTAATTTACGTTGAAGAATAATTAAGTTAAAAATAAATGTAAGTAATTTAAGATTAAAATTTAAGGTTTTTGGAATATGTTAATAAATAATTTAAAAATATTAATTATACTTTATAAATAAAAAAAGTAGTAAATTAGTTTTGTATTAAGGATTTAAATATATTAATAGAATAAATTTCGATACTTATTTTTTGATTATAATAATTATTTTAATATTTATGATTTTTGTTATAGGAGGTTTATATATAAATAATTACGCACGCACCTTAAATTAAGAGACGGTTTTACGTAGGAGTGATATATTAGAGATTTAATTGGTTAAAAATTGCTATGATATAAAAGATATAAAGCAAAACCGTCTTCCTAATCTGAACCCCACTGAAATAAGTTTTACATAACTTATAGCGATGGATCCCGTACAAATTTCCATTACTCATATACGTGTAGGGGCCTCCTCACTAGACGGCAAACCTATATTCACTGTAGAAAGACAAATCATCAACGCTACAAACACGAACACGATATCTTTAGGGATTTTGATCCTTTTTTATTTCTACCTAGCTAAAAAGATTAAGCCTATCCTCAGATAACATGCCAACAGCCCCGTTAAGCCTACTATTTCTTAACCTCAGAATTGGTCCTGAGACCCAAGCCGATCGCTCATCTAAGGTTGCTTTCCTTGCCTTGGTAATAACACCGGGCTACCGAACCACCCTCCTGTCCTGTTTGGTCCCTTTGTTTAGATCCTTTCCTAGGCATCTAACTCCTTCCATTTTCCTACCCCGTTAAATAGTCCGACGAACTGGCTGAAAATTTATTGTACAAGAATACTCGACTGGAGAAGATTGCGAGCGAGCATGGACGAATATTTTTCTAATAGAAAAGTGACAAATGACAAACGAGTTAGAAGAATACAAGACAAAGAAAGCCAAGTCGTACTCGTACGCCGACATTTCGGCAATATCTACAAAAGAGCTTAAAACGCTTAAAAACTCCCAAACACCAACGGAAACCAAATCATATTGTAGAAATGATCAGGACCTCATTGCTTGCTGAAAGGATGGGCTTATTTAATGAGACGGATTCGGGGGTATCTCTGCGCGCACAAGTACTAAAAGGACGAATGACCCATTAGAATCCTTTGAAGGGGTCATCTCGGAAGTAATCTTCTTCTCCTGCCCTACTTCCAGTATAGTAGGAGTCCGTGCCGCGCGTACCACGGGAAACATAACTATCCCGATGTCTGCTTCGGCTACGGCGGCGACGAGCCTCTTTGCTTCGTCGGCGGGCTCTGTATCGCCACTCTTCCTGCTCATCCGGATGTTCTTCGAATCGCGGGAACGCTAACGGACTAATAAAAGCCTCCATCCGCACAGTACCGATTGCTTCGAAGAAGTTTCCTGGTGGTCGAGATGATGCCTCCGACGTTCGTTGCGAACCGGTCGTACTCATGCCCCAAGTCATATTACTAGATCCCTGAGACTGATAAATATCGGATGAGCCGGCTGTACCCACGCTGTTACCTGCGGTACTATTGGTTGATGCATGATAGGAACTGCTATGACTTGCTGGTCCTGAAAACCCTCGGAATGAGAGTGGCGGCGGGACATGGCCACCAGTATTACTCCTCTTACGGCCATGAAGAACAACTTGGTTTGCACGCTCGTGGACTCGCTCATGTGACCTTTCATGGAATCGGGGGATAAAAGGGGGTTCTGCTGCTTCACGCGACAAGTCACGCTGATGAGCAGGTATCGGAGGGAATGACTCTTGTTGGGCCGACAAAGCTTCCTCTAGACGATTGGTTGTCGGGATAGGGTCATGACGGGCCATAAGAGCAGGATTCTTCCCCTTCGTCAGCCTAATCGAATCACGAATACCAGGCCTTTTAGCTTTTGCATGAGGCGCTTCGAAATCGGGCGCTGGGCCGATGTTTGGCGCATTGGCCGTTGGGATGATTTCAGGAACATCCTGCTGTGAATGCGCCAGGAATGAGAGAGATGTCAACCACAGGTAGTGACGCTCCGCGGTCGCGGCGGTAAACTTCAATGCCCTTTGAGGTGTCAAGATCAGGATCGAGCGATTGAAAATTTGGGTAGCGCCCTTAGGTGGGGGGTTATCATCCTTTACATCAAGCACAGATTGTATGGTCACTATGGTATAGTTAGCAGTGTCATTTTGGATATGATGGTCTGGCGGCGGTACTCACGCTTCCTGCCTGGTTTGCCCATTAAAGCGTTTCCAGACGCAGGTTGTTTGCTACTCCATAGAATCGCACGCTCATAGGGCGCGAGCCAGACCCATCGCTTATGACGATCATTGCTATTTTCTTCACCACGGCCAGTGCCATCGGCTACACCGAATGACTTGCGTCTTCTAACATACTTAAACATCCATTCACCAACCATCGTTTGCGCGATAGCATCTACTACGCCCGACGATTGTTGGTTACTACCGACGGAACCAGCGTTTGTGTTCTCGGTGTTTGCAGTGTTAGTTGACGGCTGAGACCTATGGCCGCGATATCGAGATCCGCCACGCTCGCGGCGAGGGGTAGTGATGTCGTTAGTTGGTAATGGAGGGAGGCCTGGGCTTTCAGGGGCCTCTTCCGAAGGAGACATTGGAGGGGGTGGCGAACGGCTGCTATGTCGTCTCAGCCTCTGGTTCTGGGGTAACGCTGCCGCAGAACGGACTTTGCGGATACTATTGCTCCTATGCGTACTACCCCTCCTACCTCGACGGGGCCAATGATCGGCATTATTGGTAGGACTACGTCGACCGTCGCTCGGAGCACTAACACTAAATGGTGGCTTCCTTGAGCTCGCTCTCGTGGGAATTGGGAACGGGGGATCTTTCGATTCAAGCAAGTCGGGGCTGCGCAAATGGCCTTGGTGCGACGCAATACCGCTCTGGATCAATGCCGATTTTCGCATAACACTGGCTCGGGAACCGGTAGCATATGCGAGCGACTTACCGGTTGCTCCAGTGGCTACTTTGAGAGATGGCTTTCGTGTAAGACCTTCTGGGGCCTCGGCGAGGCGGAAACTACTATAAACTTCCGGACTTCCGAGCTTGCTCACAACACTCGTCGAATGTCTAGCGACAGATTTAACTTGTTCTGGAGAAGCAGAGCCTGTACTTAATGCTGCTCGCTTGTTAGGTTTGCTAGGGCCAGTTTTAGGTCTCGGGGCAAGTGCCGTACGGTATTCGGAATCGCTTTGGTCACCCTCAAACTCGTCCACTTCATCAGAGCTCTGAGCATCGAAACCCGCAAACAGGCTACTAATACGGTGCGGTCGCCTAACGGGTGCTCTAGCACTGGATAATGGACCATCGTCGTTATTACCCGGGTATGCGTCCCGTGTTTCGAAATCGTCAAACGGGGATGCTGGTGGTGAAGAAGGCAATTCAGTCGAAATGCTTCGTCTGTGGCCTTCGAGGCGACGCGGGTTTCGCGGGGGAACGTGTCCAGGCACCGGCGTAAAGTTTTTGCTCTCATCAACAGCTGCGGTGGGAGTGGTGGTAGGGGATGAAGGTCTCGAAGAGATCGCGGATGGGTGAAGATGTGGTGGTAATTTGTCGAGCCTCTTGTCAATACGGATCTCGTCAGTTTGTACGGAAACTGATGCCATAGGATGCGACTGCAAAATGGAAACTTGACATCCAAAATCTTTCACATATTGAGGTAACCGATGCTCGCGCGGACTGGATGGTCGACTAGTTGGCGGGACGATGCTGATACTCGGTATCGAAAGGGGCGGGCTAGCTGTCTGTTGTTCTAGTACGGCAGGCTCTGTTTGGGTAGCAGCTGATATTAATACCGCAGCCTCAGTAGGCTTTGTCTCGACCATAATCGGCTGAGACGTCACCAGAATGGGTGCTTTCTCTAATGTTTGAGATGCAGCTGATACCATTGGTTTCGTTTTGGGGAGCTCCATTGGTACAGGCTTGTTCAAATATACCCTCTTACGGCTTTGATTTGCTTCAATTTCACCCTCTGCTCTGGATGGACTTTCCAGACCCATCAACCTCTCGCTCTTTAGGGCGGGTTCTGGTGTGGCTGGCTTTTCTGGTATTACCTTAGGAGACGGCGGGGGTGAGAATTGGACACCCGTATCAGTATACTGTACCTTCTGGGATGCCACAGAGTTTTCGTCATCTTCACGAATTCCACCCTCGAGCCTATCGAGTACAGTTTGGTTCATGAATAACCTGCTCCGTACAATGCTACCCGGTCGCATCTGACTATCATTGCTCTGGTTACGTCGATGGGATTTCGACATCATGCTATCTCGACTTTGATTACGATGATGTCTTGCAAGCGAAATAACGCTTTGGCGACCATCCGGATCCGTCTGGTAGTCAGAATCATCGTCAAAGTTGAGCTCATCGGCAAGACTGTATCCATTCATCTTGCCAAATCCAGGTCCGCTCATCACCGAATACCGGACACTATTGGTCATACTCATCGTTCGCACGCTACCACCATCATCCCCCTTCTCAGTGTCACTATCGGGTTTATCATGGCTCCCGTTTATTTGTGCTGCGTGCAGATTGGCGACCTCTTCCAGGACGGCTCTAAGCCGAGTTTCGGCTACGTGGAGTTTTCTCTCATATCGACGCCTTTCTTCGTCCCACTCGTCCTTCTCCTTGGCCCAAAGGTCATGGACTCTGTGAGAATCTTCTTCTTGCGTCCGAAGTTTCTTCTGTGCAGCTTCAAGTCTTCTCCTAGTTTCGGTTATCGCGTCGACTGCTTCATCACGTTCCTTTGCTAACTCGCCTAAAGCTGACGATGATCCTCCCTCAAGCAAGGATAATTGTCGCCTTAAAGACCTGCTCTCTTTGGAAGTATTGGATAAGTTGGTCTGGAGAGACTCCTGTTCCTCCTGGGTAGCATGTAGCGAACTCTCAAGGCTTTCGATTATCTTCAGCTTTTCTTCTTGGTCCCTTCGTAAGGATAGAATTTCCGATACTAGATTCGCATGAAGGGTAGGCGTAAATCGGCGAGGGTCGAGAATACTGAAACTCTCGTCGGTCTTGACATCCTTCGAGGATCGCTTGCTCTTTTTTTCCATCTTATCATGTGGCATTGGGGGAGGAGAAGAAGCTGAACCACCAGGCGGAGTAGCAGAACGACGCGACCTCCTCGAGTTTCGCGAGGGTGTCCGGTAGGGTGTATCAGCAGGAGCTGGCAGTGATGCAGTTGCGGCACCGCTCAGCTCATCATCAGTTTCCCATACAGCTATATCCATTGGTGTTGACGATCCAGCCCGGTTTCCCGGTCGAAGATGGTGCCGTCTATGAGACACAAGACAGAGCAGAGAACAAGCAAACCTGCATCAACTCCAGGTTTGCACTTTTGATCAATCTTAGAAAAGGGTCCAAACACCAGGCTCCACTGTAGGAACCCCTGTTAACGGTGGGGTGATTGTTCTTCGTGGGAGAGAGTGACGATGTGCGAGTGGACTCTGCATTAATACAACTAACTCCACAATTAGCACTAATCCATCCAAAGGCATGGGAATCCAGGGATAGATGTGAGCTTGGACATTTTTGAAAAACATACCAGGCCTAATGAATGGTAAATAATGGAAATTACCGACTGTCACGTATTGTTAGCCTTGACCAATTATTTTACAGAGTATGATTGTCATTTCTGCAACAGTTGAACTTTTTATGCTTTGGACGACGTGCATGAAGCCAACATTCTTTTGAATGTGCAACTCGTCTGGGAGGTACAAAAAGATTTTCAAATGAAACAAAAAAAAAAAAAATTTTGACAAAAATAACGATTGGATGCACTTACCTAAAATCGCTCGAATACAATCACTAATTCGTTTTGCATTGCTTCGTCCAGTAGCGGAAATTGATAAGAATTAATAAGTCGAATAAATATCAAGACATTGATCTCCGATACCTGGCAAAGTCGCTATAGAATCGGAACCAGTATACAGCGTAGGTGGGTAAATATGCCCTGGTTTTTCTCAGGCTAATTGGATGAGACTTGAGATGACGTGTACGGGTATGGGTATGAAAGGATATACTGAGAGCATGCAACTTGAAGAAAAAGTGAACTAGTTCCTATAACTAGTTAATCATAACAAAGAACTAGAATTAGCATGGTATACCACTTTTGTTACCACAAATAGAAGTTTGATGGCCCAAGGGGAAAAGAATATGGAGAGATTCAAAGTCGATGCTCCGTAACTTACAAAATTGCAAGCTAAAATTTGTATAGCGAAATAAAAAGGTTCGTCGTCAGGATATACAAGGTCAAAGAAGGAAGCTCGCGCTCGTACGAATATAATCCAAAAGCCCAGGTCGGTAGTCGTTGCGTTATGCCGGACGTCCAAGAAACGCTCGGTGGAATATGCACAAATTGGGGTAATGGGTTTCCCCAGAGAACGCAAGGACAAGACGAGTATGTAAGACAAGAACGAATGTGTTGACCGACGGTAGAACAGCCCGAGAAAAGAAAAAGAAGCCAGAAAAAAAGGAGAAGAGACAGTTCACGGCATACCACCGTACCGGATCGACGTAACAACTAGGACGGGAAGGGAAAGAAAAAGAAAAAAAAAGCAAAAAAAAAAGCAAGATTATAGTGATCGTGGAAGAGGTTGACAATATGTCAGAAGCAAAGAAGATAGCCTACCAGCCAACCAGGTTCCAGCGTCGTATGTGCGAAGAGGTTCGTAATGATACCCACTCAACAAGGGATGCAGGGCCAGGCCATGACGCCAGGATCAAAGTGATGAAGAGTAAAACAGGACGCGGGAGGTACGTTACTAGTGCTTTTGCATACGTGGAGTTAGTAGTTGGTGATAGAAGCTCATCATCTTTCTATCTTGTCTGTATGTGCTTCCATGCCCGTAATACTCTCGTGTTCGCAAATCCCAATCACTAGTCCTAAGCAAGCATTCTACTACATACCATGTCGACAGCCCTGACAGCCCTGACAGCCTATAAGCGTGCCGAGCGCACTAACTTAGAAAAGTGACAGGAAAGTGATAGGTACACTTTGGGCAAGATTATCCAGGGGTCAAATTTTTAACCAAGCGGTTCCAAATCCGTGGAAGAAGCAGGTGCTAAAATCAAGAGTTACGGCACCGGACGAGGGCTCCCCTGGATGGCTAATATGGAACTGTAGCCCAGTGGCCCGCTGTAATAGCTTGGCTTCTTGGCAATGTAGGGCCTAGCTACCGTAGCAAGGCCGCCCGCCCATGTCGTTCCCAGGGAGGGAGGTTAGGATGGCGACCGAAACGGGGGCGGGGCTTAACTACAAAGGGATGGTTAGGTAGGTAAGTGGTAGGTGAGAAGCTTGGTAGCAATATGCAGACAATTAAACGGCCTTAACGAAAGGGATATATCTAATTAGAAGCGAGTTATATTGCAGCTATAGCATGAGGCGAATATCTGCTTCACTGAGTTGGAGAGCTCTCAATGGGCGTTTTTTCCTCCTCTCATGCAATAAATATATCCACAATAGCGAGTTTAAGACTATCGATTTGCTAAAGAAAGCCATTGTTCCTATCACTTCAACACGTAGCGTTGGTATCTTTTAGGCCTAACTACCTCTTAACGTAGGATTTGGCATCTGCAAAGAGCCGCCTCCAAGCACATTCGGCGCGTTAGCGCATTGGACGAGCGACAGCGGACGAACTGCGGAATGTGGACCAGTCACAAGTAGTAATTTACAGGGAATATTAGCAGTATTTTAGTGCTGTCGAGCTGGGCTGGTCCTCTCTAAGCCGTCCAGGGGGGAGAAGCTCGCCCGAGAGAAGTGAGGCGTGTTCCCGTCCCACTGGGCGACGAATTTCATATAAAGAAACTCGACCGAATTCCGAACTCGTTCAGACGAGCCAAAAGTACTAAACAAGCTACCAATATAATCCAAACACTAGCTAGGATACCTTCAAAATAGGATGTCGAATAGGATGCTCTGGCAACTACCTACTATCTAACTACCTACTCTACATACAATACCGATCTAACATGTTTTCCCCAACTATGCCTCCTATTTCAAACTGCTACATATTGTAGTACGCTGTAACCATATCTACGCGTACGTAGCACCGAATGAACAAGCACAAATAATACGTAAAGCGATCTTGAAGAACTTTTCTATCGAACCGACACAGTTACCATGAGGCAGCCATCCTAAGTAATCGTTCATTCAAGTACCAATCCCACCCTCGAGTGGTGTTGAAGTGCATATGCAAGGCACAGCGCGTTGACAGACATGCATGGGACGGGCCACCGACAAGGACCACGGCAGGGACAACGTCAAAGATGAACTTTTCAGCCATGATCTGTTAGCCTTATTGGGAATAGGATGCTACTCTTAAGAAAGACCATTAATCCCATAGATATTACCAGGACTCTGTATTATCGAAAGATATTTTACATCCTGTCTATGATTAAGAGATGGCACTCAACTGCCAACTGCCAACTGCAAGTCAACTAACTCCCCGGATCGCAGTCTGTGGGTGTCGGGCACAGACAATTCATAGACTAAGATCAGATGTCATATGCAGCTGGAACTGGAACCCAATTGCTCGGACAGTGGACACGCAGAGTCTACGGCGATATCCAATGCCGAATTTTCCATTCTTCGATACCTTACGAGACGTCTTCATGCGCAATATAGATCCATACGTATCCAACCAAGATAGATCCATATCGCAGACCTTTCGGAATATTCCATCTCGTCGTCATTGTTTCATGCGTAGGCTATAGGCTACTCATCAATTTGAGTTATATACAAGCTTCCCCTGGTTCTTTTAAGGGTCCTTCTGATATCGCGTACGAAAATTCCGTTCGCTTCATTCGCAGGCTAAGTTTTCGAATCCTTGAATTATCATTCTTGATATATGGGTGCAAGGACCAGCCTATTAAACTTGACAGGTGAGTCTCGGCCTCTGCCGGACAAGGGCTAGGTTAGCCGCGGTCATCGCGTACGTCGCGTGTAGTAGGTTGGGTTCTGAGGCAATATTTTCGAGGCTGCCCAAACATCTCGTTGCCGAACTACGAACTGGTGAAGAGACCAGGTTAGTCGTATTGATATCAACTTCACATGTTTCAAGGACGACATACGCGCGGGCGCAGTCGATGCAGAGAACCCGACAAAATCACCCTTCCATCGACAGCCGGATGCAACGGTGACCGATGTGACGGACCTGCATCACCCCGGTCTGGAGAAAGGAGCCCTGCTCTGCGATCAACCAAGCACTTCTTACCCAAACCCTGCCCCCATGGTCTTTTCAGGGGGAAAAGTGAAGCACGTGTTTCCACGCCGCTAGCAAGGTCTTGAATAACTGAAGACCGGGAAGAAACGGGTTTCTTCATACTTTGGAACGCTTGATCTTCTCTGTAATAACTTGGCAACTCGCGAGGCTTAGCAGAGATGATGCGTCTGGCAAATAGCCAACCCACGCGGCTGAATTATAGGCTCAAGTAACTGATAACGGTCCTCTCTAATAATAGATTCGTCCTTCAATCTCTCTGCTTATAACTCTAGATATGCCACTATAGACGCGATATTCCCGTCCCGTCCCTCCATCAAGACTTTTTAATGAATCATATAAAATCAACTGATAACAATTATTCTATAACAGTCACACGAAGTTCGATTTACTGGAAACAGGCTTTTTTAATACAAAATAAGTTACTCTAGAGATGATCCAAATTGAGGACGTACAGCAAGCCCTGGCGCCATTAATAAATATTAGTTTCAGCCTTTAAATATCACGCCAGCTTTAGTTGACCGAGGCGGAAGATGGCGTCCCCGACACTTCGGGGCGCCAAGCCTGAATTACAGTAGCAGGATCAGAAGCTCGACTCTGTTCCAAGATCTAGGACAACCTACCTAGCCATTCTATACCCAAAAAAGAAAAAAAGAAAAAAAGAAAACCCTCACCCGTCCAATGTAGTAACAGAGGCTACTAAACTAGAGTCCCCGCGAACCCCTTCTAGTGTGATGACTTCCCCTAACCGAACTTATTATTAACGGGCTGCCTTACCCATTACGTCCATCACAAGGCTTAAATGAGATATCGGGCTTAACGCGAGGGAGAGGTTCCTAACTAACCTAGGATCTTCTGAAACTTAGCTAGGTAAATCATCTGCCTCTCATCACGGCCGGTAAGGATCCGCGAAGGATTTCGAGAATATTCCCGACAGTCTGGGGTGTCTTCCAGAAATGAACCAGCGCCAGTCGAGGCTTTCCTCAGCGTTTGATAAGCATTCTAATTGTACTGGAAAAACTCTCCAGCAAACATATCCACCACGTTTTGATAGAATCTTGTTCGTACCTACCCAGGTAGGTACTACGTAGAGTAAGCCGGTGGGTGGAAAATAGCCACAACTAGCAGCCAGCAGTCAGCAGCCAGCAGCCACGGTTATCATAATCTAATTCCTTTCTAGGCGTGCCGGCCCGTCTCTAGTGTCAAGTTTCCACGCGTACTTGGGGAGAAGAAGGAAAAAGCAATCGCGTTGTTTGTTATCCGACGCTTGCGGATGTCAGTCGGTACAAGGTAGGGAATCCCATCAGCCAAAAACGGGCCACGCGACTCCAAGAGAGCGTGTCGTAGAGCTGATACGATGGCGTTTTTTAGTTTATGTGGACGAAGAAGGGAGGGAGAAAAAAAAAAAGGAAATAAAAGATCTCATCCGGTTAATTCCTAATTCACGCACATACGAGCCGCTGGTTAGTGCTCCGCCACCTGCCCTTGAGTGCCTAGCGATCGGCCAGCTTGTATGCAAGGAGAATCACATCTCGGGGTTTGTGCCATATTCAACACACTTGCATATGATTCCCAAGTTTGCCATCGACGAAGAGAAAATAATAATAATAACAATAATAGTAAGCGCAAGTGAATGTTAGACTATTTCCTCATATCCGATATTACGTACCGTGTTAACTTATAACATAAGCTCGCAAGTCCATAACCGAGATTCGCAACTACTATATTCTCACTAGCTCATCGCAAGTAGCTCTCCTTATGCAGCTCAGTGCCAGTGCCTCTCGATAGGGGTTTGCTGCCCTCTGCATGCGTAATGCGTGTACCCCAGATCTTCCTGTCTTGTCGTTTCCCCACGAGAGACGCAAGTTTAACCGCAAGAGAGCCTTGATCTTGGCAACTAGGTACACAATCTGTGCGTATAGCGTCGGCCAGACTCCACGTACTCGGAGAAGAGTTCTCGTCTATGACGATGATAGAAATTATCCGTCATCGAGAAGACAGGATTCTATGCACGTGTGACATCCGAAAGGCGCACTGCTAAGGTTCTCACGCAAGGGAACGTTGAGGCTCAATCATCTCCGCATAACAGGAAGTAATATAGCTGGACTGTGCTTGAGTAAAAAAGCAATAAGCACAAGCACTACTGCTGCGCGATCTAGTTCGGGAATCGTCCCGGTCCTTGGTGAGAACTAACACGTCAGATTACACATAACTACGAACTACTTGTCGACCACTTTTCAGGGTGTTTGGCCGAGAGGCTTTCCCCTAATTCTCTCGGGGTGGAGCCACGTTTTACTTTTACATATTTCTCGCCCGATCGTCCCCTTATCTAAAAGGTTCGAGTTGAGACCTCATGGCTGGTTTGGATGTTTGTTGGCTGGCTCTTCTTCTCATCCGAGGTACTTTTGAACTAAGACGAGTCACCAACCTCGGGTTCCTTTGACTAACGAACGGGCTTTTCGGTCAAATTGTCGCTACCATTTGCATCAACCGATCATCCCAATATCATCACATAATCTAGGGGCACATCGTAAGAGCTTGGCGAGTTTATGTATCATGGATAGGACGATTTCTGATAGGTGATCAGATTTCTACTACGGCGTAGAGCCGGGTATAGATGGATTGACGTGTTACCATTATTTGTCCCACGGCGAGTTTTCGTAGGCCCCCTGAACAACGTGGGACCAAACGTGGGTGGGCGTATATACGAACTTGGATTCATAAACTTCGATAATAATTCGTAAATATTTCTACATACCAAGCATTTCACGTATCTCTATCAACATCTCGATCTAAGATCATGCATACATACATGCTCAGCACGTACGCACGCACGATAAGCCGTAAGTGGAGCCATCATGTACCAACGTTGCTGTCGATCTCGCCCTATGCGGCCCCATATACCGGTAGCCCGAAAGGCTATAATACGGCTACCATGGTTTTCTCACTTGAGGCTACACCAGAACTCCAAGGGCGTTAGAATGATTGCTTACAGAACGTATGATCCCGCGCGGCAGCCACAGCGTTCGTACTTTTGAATTCGTAATTTAGGAAACGGCATATTTTAGCCAGCTAGTCCTAGCCCAAGAATGGCTTTTAATTAGGAATTAAGAATATGAGATTAGTTGCACGGCATCCCCAACAACGCATCGATAAAGCAGCTGTGTATACGATATGCAGGAGGACCCGTGCTTTTACATATACGGAACGGGCAAGATGGGATCTAATAGACGCTCGCAAATTATCTGTATTTGCTTGTATCTTAGAGGATAGATTACGAACTCGTCAGCCTCAAGTGGCTTTTAGCCCCCTTGGCTAAGCGTAGCCGCCTTCTAGTTTAGAACGCCCTTAGATGAGGTACATTACGGAATAGGTGCCCGATTTCGACTAATAGATGACTATAGTGACGATAGATCCGGAACCGTGCGCTGCGGTAGGAAATAGGTACTAACCCAAATGCATACGTATCTTGGGAGAGAAGGAAAAAAAATTTAGGAACTAGTTACACATCTTCCTAGTTAACGCACGGCAGATGCCCCTTTGAGTTTATATGGCCGAGGTTACTCACAGCATCACATCCGTACAGAATTCTCGTTAGTCCCGATTTGCTGATGACAATAAAAGAGTATACTTCTATTAACATCCGTTTGGAGATGTTTACGAGTGAAGTCCACTATATATCAACGAATCCCCTTGAGGATACGATTGTGCTACATAGCGGTGTACAGGTCTTTGGTGCTTTTTCCGATGAAGGCTTCTAGGTGTAACGAAACAATCCCCCAGGCATATTCAGCTTCGGTTTGATAATACTCCCCTCTCACATATGTTAGAAATCGTGAGTGTTTAGAAAGTCCACAACGCTTAGGGACTTCAAGCTTCCTTCTGACATTCGTCCTTGATCAATCACGGCGGCAGGTGGGCTCTGGATGGTACGGTTATACCTATAGATTTATTTTGGAGACGTACGATAAATCTTGGCCGAAGCTATTGAGAAATATTCGAATATAATCTTAGGACACGACCGAAGAGAACACTCTTATCGGTGAATCCCTATATGCCTATATACAAGATATCAATAAGCATACATCCTTGATAGGAGAAACAATGCGAGTGGAGGCACAAGAAAGGTAAAGATACCTACCTCACAATAAGTTCTAAAACTTTCACATACGCTCTATGCTAAGACTATACAAATCACAAGCGTATTCAATTTAGCTGGCGGCCTACGATTTTATATCACATAGTTACAGAAATTTAGGAATAATCGTCTTCTAGACAGTTCTCTAGTTGTAAAAAGTGTACGGTATTAAGGAAGGAAAATTAACCTATGGATCTCGATCATATTATGATACTATTTTAGCAATAGAAGAGAAGTTGGGTAGAATGAACTTATAACCTAATTACGGGCCTATATTTTAGAACTTATTCCTGATTACTAGAAGATTAGATCATGATGGTTTTTCCCCAGGTTGTAAGGTGGGTAGATAAGTAGGTAGGTAGATACCCAAGGTGCGCTATAGCTAATAGATTAGACGTCGAACGAAATCTTGTAACTAGTATAGGACGTGACTATTGAGATATCAAATAGGCTGTGTACTTTCCGGAAGTCTTACTAGTACTCTACGTGATGCCATGTCTTAATTCATATAAGTGAGAAGGGATGGAACTCGATACCCTCGCTAATAGGAAGACATATCTATATGGAGTGACGGTCCGTCGAAGCAACTTAAAGTGTCTACTATAGGTAATTAGTACAATACGGAATTTGTTAGCGATTGGAGAGTATGTAAACATCATGACGAGATTTCCTGGGACTGATTGACTGAGTTAATTGTAACCTCGAGTGTGCTGGAGCAATCGGAGCCCAGGTGAGTGTTACATGATAGATAGCCGTGGTTTGAATGGACAATAAGAGCAGCGTCATAGTACTGCAACGCAACATTATAATATCATCGTGACTTATTAGTCATGGTATAAGTCAGTGATAAATGTCAAATATAGACTTGTAACATATTTTAGGTGCCCATCTTGGCTACGTAACACCAGAGAAAGTCGCTTATGAAGATGAAGGTTGTAATAGGTTGTAATAGTATCAATCCAATTAGATAAAAAAGTGCGAGTAGTGGCTTGACCGTCGACGGTGGTTTGTAACGAGGATCTCGGCATATACCTCGTTAACTCTCGGTTGTAAAAGGGTGTAAGGCTTACCTACCCCACCATTCCGATGGCCGGATCAACTTCATCGTCTAGATAATCTTCTCTCGTCGACGCAATCAGCGCACCTCCGTAGTTTATACGGATGGAAACTAAACTAAACCCTTCTAACGTTACTTATAGTGATTGGCTAAAATGGCGAGTTCTATTCCTGAAGCGCTCCGGAACGTCAAAGCCTTGACCTTTGATGTATTTGGCACGGTTGTGGATTATCGCTCGAGCGTCCACCAAGAACTCATGAAGCGTGCCCGGGAGAAGACAGCGTCTCCGACATTCGGCACATTGCCCGAATCATCACAGGCTCGCCTAAAAGCGATGACCGACAACGATTGGGCCACGTTTACACAGGAATGGAGGACAACCTACTACGTATTTACACGGGCATTTGTGCCCGGCAAGTCGGAGTGGAAGGACGTTGATACTCATTTCTACGACGCTCTACGGGAATTGCTGGACAAATGGGGACTTGCTGGTATCTATACAGACGATGAAGTGCGATCCATAAATCAGATCTGGCACAATCTTAAACCTTGGGATGACTCTGCGGCAGGCATCCAACGACTGGGGACCCGACTTGTCACATCGACGCTATCTAATGGCAACCAATCCCTTCTCAGAGATCTTGATGAGTATGGAAGTCTAGGCTTTCGGAGAATTTTATCAACCGCCGACTTTGGCGCCTACAAGCCGCATCCATCTACGTACCTAGGTGCAGCGAAGACTCTTGGGTTCCGGCCCGAGGAAGTGGCTATGGTTGCGGCTCATCTAGGGGATCTTGAGGGAGCACGGTCGAATGGCCTTAGAACGATCTACGTGGAGAGACCCGAAGAAGAAGCTTGGGGTACTGATGAGGACCGATACAAAGAAGCTCGGGAATGGGTTGATCTATGGGTTACCCAAGATGAAGATGGTATTCTCCAAGTAGCAAGGAGACTTGGTATAACTCAGTGAGACATAAAGGTTCTACTAAGATCGAACTAGGAATTTACCACTTTGACCGCTGTTCACCGTCGAAATAATATGCTTCAATAATATATCAGGTATCATCGTAAAGGCGAAAGATAAGCAGCATATCCAATACCACCCCAAGAATTGTAGGGCTCCTAACCTGTATGCTTAGACCGTTCTTTCTTTCTCTTATAATAAAGATACTAATATGATGGCCGTCGTAGGAGGCAAGAGGCTTCAAAGTAGCGGTAGTGTGGTAAACTTAAACATTTCGTGCCACTTACCTGAGAAAGGTGGACGGCAAGTCTCGCCATCTACGCAGAGATATCGAGTCTTGTGCATACAATGCAAGATGCGATACTGCGCGGACAAGACCCCTTACCTACGAGCAATAATGCCTGTGGTATACCGGATGCATTGCAAGTTGTCATTCATGGCTCGTTTAAATGGCCACGAGAGGTCGAGCGTCTCGGCTAGTGTTCGGTGATTGGGTAGGATATAGTAGATCTTGAAAGTGACAACTTAAACAGCTCAATGAATTGGTGCAAATTTGCTGGCGTTTTTACCTTGCAAAAACCTGTACCAGTTGTGTACTTTATCCGAGGCCGAATAACCAAGGGCGACCCTTTTATTTAGACCAGAAACGTGCTTAGGTATCTCCGTAGGATATAGGAAATAGTTTCCTAGTCATTCTGAGTGGTTTACCTGTCTCGGTAATGCAAGTCGGATCCGGGGAGAAAGATTGGAGGCCTTCTTCCATACTACCGGTCGAGGGCTTATCTCAGATTACCCCTGAGACACTTTGACAACAGAGGTAAAGTCGGGAAATTTTGAAGTCCTAAAAAAAACAAAAAAAAAAACAAATCCAGATATGTATCCCAAAGGAGAAATCGGAGAAGGGATAGTTTGCTGCCTGCATCTTGTCACATCGGCCTACGTCTAAGGTAGGTTTAGATGCGAGCTGCACGGGCGTCGGCGGGACCATTTTCATAGCAACTCTGCGCAGGCCTTAAAGGCTTTACCTGTATGGCTTTATGCGTTCGTGACGGGCGAATTTGCGCATATGCGGTATCGCAAGTCGCAAGTTTAAGCGCCGCTAAGACTGTACGCATAACATACTATGTATGGACACGGCGCGCCCCTCAACACCATTTTTTGAGGGGTCTGCCAAGACGAAAAAATGTCCTTGCGCCTGTGAAACGTAATTAAAACGGTGATTGGGGAGGTGACTCGAGATCAGCGGGCGTGACGGTTAAGATAGAAATATCTCCATGTGAATTATCTACGCCGTACGCATACGCTGCGTATATGGTAGACTTGACTTCCCCGAATTTTGGCCAATGGTAAAGGTAATGAAGACGACTGTGGATGATTTGTGGGCGATTATGGACGTGGACGATAGTGGACGATCAAAATGGCACAAATTCCTAACCGAAGTGCGTGCCAGGAGATATGTGATGATGCTTATTCGTTGTTTTCTATTGATGACCTGTAGGTATGGTAACATTGCTGCGGAATGGAATAGTTTTGATGGAAGATTTTTTTTTTTTTTTTTTTAAATTGTTGACCTGTGAAAATGCGACTCGCTCAAAGAAGACGACATTTGATAGGGTTACTCTTGACGATCTGATTATACCTGATTCGTTTAAAAGCTACTTAGTGATTGATCTACCGCACCCGTTGGAAATAAGATATGGATCGTGTAAATTGTTGTCTTATTATTTTGATGCTTTGCTGGTCCAACGACTTTGTCATACTGGAAGTTCCAATGTCAAATAGTCAGGTAGATGATTGAGAACCGTCAAAGACTTTTTTAAATACTAGTAAACCGTATTGGACAGTTACCTGCGGACCTGAGGATAGGCGACTTACAAGGAGAAAAGACGCCGACATATTTGCGGTTATAGTAGCAACGACGAATGCAAGGTGTGCACATTTCCACCTTTAAACGCTGCGAAAACCGGATGCTGCAGTTCTTCGAACTCAGAGCTCGGCGTTTGAAACCGTACTCGTCTGTACATTTGCTATTGAGCCTCAGTTGTTTGAAGAGCCGCCGAGTCAAATTTTTTGCTCTACATCTCGAAACTGAAGTTCCCCGGGGAAGAAAAAAAAAAACCTTGTTTATAGACACACCGAGGAATCGATGTATCCTTTCGGTAAGAAATCAAACCATAATTTATAACGCAAGGCTCGACGATGGCACGAAGTGGAATGCAGGTTGAGAATTAAAACAGGAAAAGAAAAGAAGAGACCTGCTCAGGTTAAACGGGCGGGAAAGAGGTTAGGTATAAGCAGATGCAATAAGCACGTGCTAGCAGTTCTGCCGGATTGCATCACGTCTGAATTTTTATGGTACTCTATGACTTCAATTTGAGTTGCATTGTGTACCTAGTAATTGGTAATTGACTCCCTTGAGAAAAGATTAGAGCAACAGGAGACAAAAGCTCAAGATATTTTACGGGCTGTGTATAGTCTCTATCTAAGGTACCTCCCGAAGATCTACTTATATAGGTACTTATGAATATATATCAATTTATATTTAAACGTAAGTACCTTAATAATTACATATTTACATGTACTTATATCTTATCTAATACCTAGGTAGGTATTGAGTGTTACTGTAAAGAAAAAAAATCGGTTCTGCAAAATACGGATCAGTTTTTACCGGTTTGTTGATGGTTTGAAATATGGAAGTATTTGCATCATGCCCAAACCTACTTACATTGTAGGTACTAACACCCATATTCTTTTCCCACCCCTTCTACCTCAAAAAGAAGATTATCCCACTTTCTTTCAAATTTTTTTTCCCACATCCAAAATATCCGTAAGTTCAAATACAATTATTCTACTTAATCTACCCAAAATGCCTTAATATTATTATAAAATAGATCTGTAACTTATATTATATATTAAGTACTATTTAAGAGGTATACGTACCTACCTATTTTCGATTTGGGTAACCTACCTCTTATGTAGGTGCTTACCTAGCCACAATTACACCACAAATACGTACTTCTCTTTCAAGAACTAGAAAAAAAAAGACAACCTTGCATTACCTAGGAGGTACTTAACCTTATACCTTTTGCCAACATTTTAATAACATTCTCAATAACATTTCAAATTTCGTCAACGCGGTTCCACATCGGTTCAGACAGAAATCAACAAGGTTGATGGAGATTTACTAACTTGATCCTTGCTTTCCCATATACATCAGAAAGCACTAAACGCACCGAATTGGACATATTTCGTTACCTAGGTATTTTACTTATTTGGTACGATACGATACAAATTCAGTCAGTCGCTAAGTGGAACTCAGGTCAGCCCAGAAAGGCGTCGCGGGTCAATCCAACAAAAACGTTACATAGCGAAACTAACTAAACAAGCAACGAGGCAAGCAACGAGGCAAACGACATATAAGTTCCAGACAAATCGGTCGAACAAATAATAAGTTTTAATGGTTTAAGGGGTTCAAATAATAAGACCTACGAAAAGCACGGCTTTATATAACGACCGAGCTGTATTTTATCGTCAAACTCCACAAGAGCTCCCCTTGACAAGCTTGCCTAGGTTCGGTCCTTAGGTCCCAGGTTTAACAGGTTAATTCCCAGGCTAGGTCCCATAGTAGTGGTCTCTATCTCCCAGCGCCACTTGTGCTATTGCACCGGGAGTACTTATTCATTGGTTCATTGGTTGGCTGTTTTGTCCCAAGGACTCCAGGGCAGCCATAAGTCCATAAAGTCCCCCCTTCTAGGGCCTCGCCAGGGAAACATTGGCTTTGGGACCCTCTCCACCTCCGCTTCGCCAATTCAAAATAAAAGAAGAGAAGAAAAAAAAAAAAATCATCCCGGCAACGGGTACTGTACCGCACCTCCGGCTAGTAACAAACCTAGCACAACCCAGCACTACCCAGCACTACCTAGCACTACCCAGCACAGGTAGGTACCCAGTACTAGGTACATACCCAGTAACTACCTAGGTACTACATCCTCGTCTATCCTTTCGTTCATCCTCTCCCCCCAATCCCAGGTTTCTTACAGGCTCCTAGGTTTCCTAAGGTACTTAGGTTCCCTCAACTGTAAATCGGAGTCTGGAATCTCCCTATCTCATGCGCTACCATACCAATTAGTACCCATACCATACAATACCTTACATACCCTACCTACCCTACATATCCTACTTTTACCACCATTTGCATTACCTTACCTATACCTGTTGCTTACCTACTTTACCTACCCTACCTGTCTACGCTTAATTTTCCTTTGGGAGCTCAGGCCCTCCCGAAATCTCAATTCTCCACAATCCTCTCTTACAAGGTCCTATCTCGTCTCCTGCTCCTTGCTTCCCTCCTCTCCTTCTCCGTTTTTTGTCTTGAGCTAAAAAGTACGGACGTCGCTGCGATCAATACAGTCTTTCTTACTCTTCATACTTTTTTCCCCGACGAATTGACTCGCCCCTCTTCCTCCCATCTCATCTGGGTCGACCTCTCCCTCTAAATCAGCTTAACATAGCCGAATACCTTTCTACGGCCCGATCAACTTAGCCACTTCGCCTGCTATCCGTGCTGAGTCCAACATCCCAGCTCTCGAGAACTTTTTATTTCTTGCTTCTGCCCCTCCCCCATTTCTTCACGCCTGGTAAAACAAATACAAAGAATATCGTTTGGTCCTGTGCGACCGCTTCCAAGTTACAACATGGCGGGAAAAATGGTACTTTACAAACTGGTGGTCCTAGGGGACGGCGGTGTCGGTAAGACAGCTTTGACAATTCAGCTATGTTTACAACATTTCGTTGAAACTGTGAGTATTTCCGCCCTCCCAAATTAGGTGCCCGCAACCATTTGCACATATCCGTCTGTGGTTTGCGCGCGCAGCTGAGCGAGTACGATGTATTTACTAACGAGTTCTGATGTAGTATGACCCGACTATTGAAGACTCGTACCGGAAGCAAGTCGTCATAGATGGCCAAGCTTGCATGTTGGAAGTATTGGATACCGCTGGTCAAGAAGAATACACAGCTTTACGAGACCAGTGGATTCGAGATGGTGAGGGTTTTGTACTAGTTTACAGTATTTCGTCTCGATCATCCTTTTCTCGAATCAAGAGATTTCACCACCAGATTCAAAGGGTAAAGGAATCATGCGCAGCATCACCTACCTATCCCGGCTCGCCGATAAACACAGTAACGCCCCCAAGTGCTGTACCGATTATGTTAGTTGGTAATAAGAGCGACCGGGTGACTGAAAGAGAAGTTTCAACCCAAGAAGGCCACGCTTTGGCGCGGGAATTAGGTTGCGAGTTCGTCGAAGCGTCCGCTAAAAACTGCATAAACGTCGAAAAAGCTTTCTACGACGTCGTTAGAATCCTACGCAGGCAGCGACAACAAGCGGCTCGGCCGATGCCGCAAACCGGCCGCCCACGGCCTCAAAACGGAGAAGCTCCCCATAGGGAGCCTGGAGATAGGTATAGGAGGAACCGCCGGGGCGGAGGTGGAAGCGGAGGACGCTGCGTCATATTATAGATGGCGTATTATCTTTATCATTGCATGCGCCCTCGCGCGTTTACGACCAGCATTCCGATGACGAAATCCCTCCGGTGTTTGGTTGCGTGCTCCAAGCTCTAATATAACCCCCCAAGACGATGACAACATCAAGCATGCATGCACACAACAAACACATCTGGACCACACTGTGTTCATACAACATACTTAGAGGATTTATTGTATGCCTCTTATTACATTGCACTCCATACATCTACTAGCTATCGAATCGGCGAATGGCGTACGAAAAAAAAGCGGCATTATTGGGCGCAAGTACCTTGGTTTCCCCTAAAGCAGGGACGAAGATGTGTTTTGTGGGCAAGATGGGTGGACGGCTATGTTGGTGTTTTGGAGTCATAGGGCATACCTCGCCCTCAGGTCAAGATGAATTTTGTCAGTCACGTCCCGGGCACACCACAGAGACGTTTATATTGTTATCGAATATGTGTTGGATATGTGTTCACCATCTGTCGATTTCTGGTTTGGAAATCTCGCAAAAAGAAAAAAGCACAGTTGTCTGATAACCTGAAGTTTCAGTTCACCTGGTTTTCTTTACGAGCGGAAAACTGCTACTGTTACTCGAACCTGTAGAGCCTATGTACGCTCAGAATTGATCTACCCACTTGACCACATCTCAAATCTCTCAACTTGCTCTAGTGACTGATTCGTGGACCACTTTTCATGATTTGTTATGTACACTAGCATATACTGCCCTTGTCAAGGAATATAATTCCCGAGGCTTTCCAGACGTTCGTTACCCCTTGATGCCTCCTAAATAATACCGGCCGCCTTATAATTACCAAGCCCCTTCATAAGAGGTTGCCCAATTATTCACAAATTTCCACTACGCCCTACCCCGATCGCTAATCCTTCGAAACACATGGAAAGCCACCAACGTGTGCTAGGGCATTACGCGGAAACCGGACCGGGGGGGTTCGAGGCCAAAACGGCCCATAATCCGTCGTCTAATCCCGGGGGCCTGTGTGTGCGCGTGTACGCCCAGAAACCACGAGAGAAAAAAAAGAAAAAGAAAGAAAAAGAAAGCATATCTTGATGTGAAGCGCACAAGCAACGCTTGTGTAACGGAGATGGTAAATCACCGACGACCTTACCGAGAACTTGTAAGCACACCTCTGGTGAAGGGTCTTTTTTGCCGACATTTTCACGTTGATAGACCGGGGAGAAGGTAGGCAATCTTGGTGGTTGGGTTTACGGTTGACAGGTAGTTAGTAGTGGACTCGATGCTAGTAATAGAGGTAGAGAATAACAGTTCGCATAATAATGGACAGCTGTACATAGTAAGTTAGTGTAAACGTAGCGTGTGTAGGTGTGTAAAGGGAAGCGGACGGGTTCCACGTCGCCAATCAAAAAGCGTCTAGGCCCGTCTCAAAACAGTCCAGGCTTCGAATAAAGGTCGCAAGCTTTGTGGGGAATCCTTTTGCCATTAGGCACCAACTCCTTGTAGCTGGTATTAGACCAACGTGATGTACCTTGTTCGAGTAGGCTCTGGTACGGTAATAAGGTGACCCTGTCTTGCTCGGCATCTAAACCGACGCTGCGCTACCGCTAGGAATTACACTAGGAACTCTAGGAAGCGAAACAATACATTGCCGGGAGATCATCATAGCCCCGAGTAGCGACCTACTACCGACGAAGTATGTAGATATGGGCAACTGTTCGTATCACGAAAGCGAAGCTGTTCTTTCTTTGGTTACGAATGGCCGCCTCCTTTCGCATATATGCGTACTATCTATGCTGTGTGCTGTGAGATACGCATGTATGTGCGCCTGGAGCGGCGAATAGGCACTGCTTTGGGGCTGAAGCTAAGGTAGGTAGGTATCTTATAACAGTGGCGACAAGGGGAAGCTCTCTTCTCGGCCGTGTTTACTTAGCCGCGCAAGCTGCACCCATAATACCTCCGCCCTGGGTAGATGAATGCGCATCGATCGTACAATAACGGCTATATCTACCTGGTCATTTATGGCTGTATATCCTCGACGGTGACGTGACGGCATCCGACATGTCGGCGCCAATATCGAGTCTGGGCGCGGGTAGATGCCGGAGGGGAGATGTGTTGGACATATTTACCTCTTTAACACCATGTTAATACGATGTACCGTACTCGTGGGCCTATCTGCCTACATAGGTGTGTACTTGCTATACGAACTCGAAGCGTGTACGACCTGACGGCGTAAAAATCATCGAATCATTATGATCATATTACCGCGGCAGCTGTTGTAATACGTTATGCACTTTGACCTGCTTGGGGTAGATAGCTCTTCTGGCCCCAACCTTGCATACACACATATCTGAGGTATGCTACCTACACTGCCTACGCTACCTACCTTGCTCCCTACTGTAGATTATGACATAGCGTGGCTGGATACACTACATGCTAGTTGGCGAGCGTGGCCAATAGCCGTACTTACGAACGGTCCTATCTTCGGCACTCGTTGTTCTAGGTGTGTCCTACATGTCTGGCAGCAGCATAGCTCACCTTAGGTACCTCCTAACATATCTAACCTAATACCTATAAGTATGAATGCCTGCCGGTACTTGCATACAGGCATTGACATGTCGTGGCCGCAGGAGAGGCCGCTTAAGCTTCCGGTCGCATGGTCTGGTAATGTATACACTTCGGTCTACATACCAATCTCTCCTATACAAGGATGCATACGCATTTATTTTACTTACAAAACGCCTACGTACGTATTCCATGGATCTCCGTGGCGTTGTAAAGATGGAATATCTCTACTTAACTAGGTGGCCAGCATACATGTATGTAAGTCCGGGCAAAATATGCCAAGCCTCATAAGAGAGGCGGAAGGCGGAGAGACTCGGGTTACCTTTATTGATTGGCATCAGTTTTACCTTCTGACCCTCCTTTTCGCTCATGCACCGCTCGCCATCTAAGTTAAACGATAGCCGGGACTAAGGGGGGGGGATAAGAAAACTATGTCCAACTACCTGGCATGTATGCCTTTGTAATATCACGTTTTACCATATCTTTTCGAGCTTCTTTTTTCTAGTTGCATGCATACTTCATGTCTAGATTGGTATACATACGTACAGTAGTACGACACCTAAACCAATCGATCCATGCAGATTGTGCAAGGGTATCCTTTCCCGGACTGGAGGATCTACCAGGTAAGTGAGAATAAGGTAATCATTTCATATCAAGGGGGTTTTGCGCATTCCGCAATTTCTCGGGTCCTGACTTGCCTGCCGGAACGCGGAAATTCAACCCGAGGTGGCACGGCTTGCGTATAGTCCGTGTGTCCTTTGTGTCCCTGTTGTTCTTGTGTCCCTTGAATATGTCTAGCTAGGTACCTAGGTAGGTAACGGACACGATCTTGGTGCCAGAATCTGATAACTGTGGGAGTATCTCCTGTTAAGACAACTTACACGACGATTCCGCCATTTTACCCAAGGAAGGTCGAAGCTAACCTATCACATCTCGATTTTTTAGTTTTTTTTCTATTGGCTTCCCTAACAAGTCTACATTTATTTATTTATTTATTTATTTATTTATCTATCCATCATACGATGTGCATCCATCTAACCTAAACATCTAAAGTACTTATCTAGGTAAATGGTACATAAACACGGCATACACTATATTACCTGCCTACCAGACTACTATACTATACTTACTATACCATACTATACTATACTATACTATACTATGTACATACATACACATAGACACAGCATACACATGACCCTAAGCCTTGTCAGTCTTAGTCAGTCCGGAAAGACTTATCGAGCTAGGATCGTCGGGTTAGGTTGGACGGTTGGGATGACGCCGAGAATTGTGCGTTCCGCTCTTCTGGGAGCAACAAAGCGGTCGACATCCAAAATCTGTCGTAAGACTGGCGGACTACAGCTGTCAAAACCTTCGGCTCTTCCCGCAACTACCCGACCTTATTCGCATCCATCGGTCTCGAGTGGGAACACGCTGCCGCCTACTCCGGAGCCGGCGCGGCTTGGTTGCTGCAAGACAATGACCCAATTCGCATTCCTACACACGGCTCTCCCGATATTCACCCCTTAACCCACGAACTCATAGATCACCGAAACAAAATAATTTTTGAATGCTACCGTCTGACAAGAGGCCGGAGAGAGCCCGCTGTGGCCACCCCTTACGCTGGGTAATCTTACCTAGCCCAGTCTCGCGTTTCATTATGGACGAACCGCTAAAAGGGCGGATGAAAAATTACACGTTACCAACTTCGTAATATTTTTTTTAAAAAAGTGGTAAGTAGCCTTGTGGGGGTTACCGAGCCAAAGCGGAAGGTCGAGCGTTTCCCAGGTATCCTGATGGAAACAGAAAAACAAGCGAATGAAGGGGATAACAATAGTAGAATAAGGAGAAGGAAATTTTCCATACCGCCAAGGGTTCTCTCTTTTTTCAACAACCTTGCATTATACCCTTTAGGACTAGTCGGTGTAGGAAACACCTCAACACCATTTCATAAGCCCTGTCGCTCATCACAGGTAAAATCTCGTTACCAAGTTTTATGTCTTTTCGCCTTTCCTCAACTCGGCAGTCAGGATACCCACGAGTCATAAAAGTTTCACGTACTCGTTGACGACCGCAGATTACTTTCTGGGCATTGCTCAATAGTCCCGTCTGGCAAGCGTTTTGATTCCCGCGCCTAATACACTATTTCTACATGCACATACGGATCGTACCCGAGGGTGTAGGGCTCTACATACCCCCCACCCCCCGGTGACCTACAGTCACCTTCACCGAATGAAAGATTCATCATGGCTTTTGTCTCTTTCTGCTTCTTGCAGGATTAGTGCTGACATACGATGCGGGAACATCTTGCCATCTCTGTTAGATCTCAGCCCAGGTTTGAGCGCACCGTCATGTCCCCTTTCCCATATACTTCTATGCTCAAATACATTGTCGGCTCTAGAAGGGAAACCCTTATTGCGGTCAGACAGGCATTGCCCCCACGGTAGAACATGCCCTTTGACGCCAGACGACCAGTCCAAACTCGTGGTTATACCAACCCCACAGCTTAATCTTCCCAATGCCACGGACGCGGTTTAGGGGTCTAACCTCGCCAATCCTGCTACTACGGGCAATATCTTCCTAGCCTTCGAATGCTCGTAATTTCGTACGGTGGGACCACACTCTATACATGGCATTTGCAACCCTTTTCGGAGGCTAAGTACCTACATAGAAGAAGAAGAAATGAGCTCACCCCTTGAGCTTCTCTGCAAGCTACACCGAAGGTCTAGCATCCCAATCCTTCACGGTGTCAACTACTTCTCCCCCCACGTGCCGCGCTGGTTTGGGCATTATCCGCATATAGCAACACACAACGTCTATCCGAGCCGAAAGACTCAAAGACGCATGTCGAAGGTATGCCGCTCGGGGGCACGTAGATATAACAGGTATCTGAGCAAGCGAGCGTTACCACATCAGCACGTGGTTACATGCCCTCGATACGGGACACACAAATGCCGCCTACAAAGGTAGAGGGCAACTATCACCGTTTCAGTCGCGTTGCAGAAACGCTACGGTTTATTCGATGGTCTGATCTTTTAGCCAACATCTACCGCGGAATTCGCGAAAGCAAGATCTTTTAGAAACGCTTTTGTTTCCTTTCTCCCCCCTCCTCCAGAAATCCGTGCGCTGTTTCTCCTTCCTTTCTCGGCCGGCCCGTCCCGTATCTCTCTCTCTCTCTCTCTCTCTCTCCCTTAACTCTCCCACTTATCGACCGGTGTGCGAGGGACGAAAACTCGCCCAGGGGTTGCGATCCTTCCCGACAGCGAGTCTGGGTTGGTTCGTGCGCACGCGCAGCCGCGGCTTTGACATCGGCATTTGCAGTAGGTTTCCGCCACGACGTTTCTGGTTTGGCTTTTTTTGTCCCTTTCGTCCACGTTGTCCGCCAGCCCGTCCGCGAATGAGATCAATTTGCTTTACGCCGAAGACGCGGAACAATTCTGGAAGATCTTCCTCCCCGCCGGGTAAGGGATTATCGCCGACTCCTTCGGGGCATTTTTGTTTCCTTTCTTGTTTTGTCTTATCTTGTTTAGACTTTCGTGCCTGTGCACTCAGACGCCGCGTGGCTGTTGGCGAGAGGAAACACCTGCATATTGTTTTTTTTTTCCAGCATCGCGCACATCCCATCCCTTTAGTCGGCAACGCCATATGCAGTCTTTCACCCGTATAATTTCGGGCCTAACCATCGGCGTTTTCGCTACTTGAGAAAGTTCTTATCCTAATGTAAGGAATTCGAACCATGAACATGCTTTAGCCAGGCGTGGGATTCGATCTCATGGTAGGAGCTTAAAAGGTGTATGCACAACAGAGACTTGGGAGGTTGGAAGCATTCTTGCGGGGATCACTCTTTTTCCCTAGTAACGGTAGGGTCTGCATAACTAGGGAAAAGCTCGCACCGTCAGCGTTCATATCTCGATACATATTATAAGCAGTGATCTTCAGGATCTGAAAGTAGTCGCAACGATATTCCATTCGTAACATCTCGATATATCTCGATAAGTCATGCATATAAATGCCGATTAATCCATTGTAGGGAAAGGTGCTTATTCCCAAATATAGACCCCTATAGATGCTCCCAACCAACCACTGCGAACATCCCCCATCTTTGCCCATCTGTAAGTTCAGAAGATTCACGTTACATGAATGGGATGTATGCACGTACGTCACGCCGCATAAGTAGCTGGCGTACGGCTTGTCTACCACACCCTCCCCCACGGCCGTCGAATCTACATTCCTCTACGTGGGTGGCCATCCCCTGGAAATCTAGATACGAGACTTCCTAACCTGCAGGGAGACTGCTCTTGTTCATGCAGAGTAAGCATGTTTGCTACAGGTATTTCTCCTTCTAGAATGCGGAGTGCATCCAACAGATAGATCTAGGGTTCCTAACCCCTTTCCTCTTTTTCTCTTGTTTTTCTGAAGCTTGACGAATTCGGAGCTTGCGTACCTTTTGCCCACATAGGAAATAATTCCGGAGAATAGTAATATATTGTTGCATTGGATCTTGACATTAATGCAACTCCACGTCGCCAACTCTGACAAACAAATTTTTTAATTCCCTTCGAATTTAGTCCATTGATTGTGAGCACGCCTAATCTAATATACGTACCTAATGCCAAGGTAAGAAGCTGCGTACAGAGCCATTGTCGTTCAAATCGTATCCTAAAGGCTTACCTGTTCATACAATGGTAACAAATCCAAACTTCCGCCAAGAGACGTACCAAAAAATATCCAACAGGTATAAATATATGTCCTTGTGGAAATATACTACTATATTATTGCTTGCATGCTATAGGTCTAATATACCTTATAATAAACGATACCTCAAAAAAGCGAGCCCGATTTCTAGGTTAAGTGATATATATAACGTATCTAAGATTAGACACCTAGCTTTATAGAAATAGTAACTATTATATATTAAACTAGGTCCACCCCCTAGTTGAGTCTGGGGACCTAGGTAATAAAATGGGAACTGTAAGACTAGCCTTACTCAAGTCAAATAGCCGCGAACGGCGTTTTCCTGCTGGACTACCCGTGTAGTCCCATATCCTATAATATTAGCTATTAGTTTACTATTATATTGAAAGATTTATTAATGGGCGTAAACGGGAGTTCCATTAGTCTAACCCACTGTATCAGCTTATAGAAAGTAGCTATACCCCTAATGTTTGTCCATGATATAAGTAGCACCATAAATCTTTAATTATAAACGATAATTCCTATACGCGAGTATATTGGATAGTAGTTCTACTATACATAATTATTCTATGCTATTTTGCAGTAGTGGGTGTCAGGGTTCTAGCTTGTGCTATATATAGATCAAAGGACTTGTTCTATATAGGTATAGTTGCCCCTAGCCATAGCTGTAGATAAGTTCCTCGTGGAATAACGAAGTTGTTTCCTTGTTTCCTAGTCCGCCTCGTGATGGTAGGTGGGTACAGAATCGAAACTCCTATAGAACTATATGCACTCCTTTCCTACTATACTTATATCCTTTAGATACCATTCTTGCGTACGTGCAATCTATACCCCATATCATGGATTTGCTATATGAATATATTAATTGCTTCCTCATATACTTCATATACTCCAACTAAGGTAATCGTGGTAAGCTCAAAACATTATGCTAAGAATCAACTGTGGCCTTTATATACAAGTATGCCGCGGAATGGTAACGCCACTCGGGGTAGAAATCGCTGCCTAGGATATGGAAACACCCTAGTAAATATATAATATATACAATTAGTATTGAACTTGCATCATTAACAAGTATTTGCATTCTTATACTTGTACTATCATAGCTTCTATTGTGAGAGAGGTATTGCCTAATCCTTTTCCCACACGGCATTGTTTCTCTAAAAGGCGTTATAATTACTATAAGCCTATCCATATTATTAATTCCGTTGATGGCTGTTAGGATCCAGCTTAATATTGTTATTATAAGTGTAGATGTCGGCCAGGCCACGATATGTAGCTACGGTGGCAAATGCAGGATACCGATACGCCTGCTTTCCGACTTGCATAGATGCCTAATGTAGCACAGAGGGTTGCGTTAACTACCTACATATTCTTATTGTAAGTGTACGAATTCCAGATTATTCACGGTGGCGGGTGCATATGGAACAAGCAGCAAATCCTCACAGGGCTTTACTATCACTATATATCTGGTGATGCAGTCTCAATATAATGCTTGCCAACACACCCGATACTGTGCAGAATATTGACTGGGGAGTTCCTTAATGTTATAACGTCGAGGAGGAAAAGTAATTTTGATCTTTAAATGCGTATAGGTGGTGTTAAGAATAATATTGTGCGTTGGTCGTTGATAATATTCCTCCCTATTTACCCATCCATCTTTCTAGAACATGCCCAGGCACCTTGTCTTTCGTCTTACGCAAGCTTACAGGGACTTGAAATGGACGGTTAAAGGGTATTAAAAAGGGGGAGGGAGAGAAACCTCTGGAATAGGGGTGAGAAGAAATAGCTATGTAAACTCATCACGAACATATACGTAAATAAGCATAGTAGATATGAGGTCTATCGTATATATAAGAAATATATGGGGGTAAGCTATTGTTAAATAGGTAATTACTGAATGATGTAACAGTCGACGTTTCTGGGGAGAAGTCTCATAGCTCCCCTTTTGGACTGAGTAGGCACCTTCTAGGATGGGGGCAGAGGCGCAATAACCATTGCTGACCAGGTGTTCATGAATTAGACATATAGGTTGGTAGGTAATTTAAATGGGCATGGAACACTCGCTGTTTAGTTCCCATTGAAAAGACCGAGCAAAAAAATCATCATATTAGGACAAAGAATTGTATAATAAGAATATAATCGAATGTGGTTACTGATACGGCTGCACGCCGACGGTAAGCCAACGGTTGAGTCGCATTCCTCACCCAATATAACCGTCAGCTACTCGCCCTCATTCCATCCCCTCTTCCCCAGCATTCCTTCACTTTCCCGTCTAGATGCATTTCCGGTCGTACAACGGGTAAATGCAGCCGTCAGGCAAAAGACCTGCAGGGCAGGCTTCCCTCGGGCCACCACGTTGACATTAACACCTTGGCATAAGCATCATGCCGGGCTGCGCAACCAGTCATGATATATATCTGCATATCTATATGCGAGATAGACCTACATATTGGCCTGGCCATCCGAGTGTGGAATCACAAAGTCGAGACGCGTAATGCGAGCATATAGAAACATATCAATTCAGTTCTATTAATTCCGGACATAAGAGAACATGCAAGACTCGGACCGGAGATTCATGAGATTAAGCCTTCAGCCATACCATCTACTGACAAGCGCTATGTTGGGTGGGGAAGTCACCGAGGCCGTTATTATCTTGACAGTACAGTTAATATTGAGGTAAAGGGGGTAAAATAGGTCGTAGTACTGATGTTGTCTGCGAAAATTACCTTATTATGGCTCGGTCATAATACGTAGGTAGGTACCTAGGTGGGTAGATAAGATGCATCTAATGAAAACCTCGATCGAGATGGTAAATAATAACAAATTTCGCTAACTATATAGATATATCTTGTAATTCATTATATTGTTGTCGTCGCTAGTGTAGATCCGTGGTCACTCCATATTACAATATAATCGATGAACTGGTATGTCACGAAATACTTGGTATAACAATAAAATGTAAATTATACCTCCAGGATGGCGTCGTTGACGATATTTCAGACTCCCTATGCTGATTACAGAGCATGGTTGCTAGTGTTGTGAAATTTGAAGGATTGTAGCGACTACTATTTACATCTTCGGATGACTGTCGCACGGGGGAAAGGTACAGGTAGCTATTGGTATCATCCCTATCCCCCTTTTAAATATCTGAGCAGTTATAGAAGCTTATGGGACACAAGTCACATTCATGACAACTATCGAAGTTATGGTAGCATTGGAACAGATCGTATTGTTCGTTTCCGGGCCCTAAAGGCTTACAAAAAGGGGGAACACAATACATAGCAAAAGACAGGCTAGCCGCGATAGCGACACCAGCGTCCATCTACACGAGGGCCACTATAAATTGTTCCCATTCATTCGTATCTCCAAACCGAGACGCCGTACCGTAAAGATCCAGCCCAGCACTCGTCCCATTGCGATCCCAAGGTCGCAGTAGGTGGTATGAAAAGAATCAACAAAAACTGGTTTGCCGACCGACTAATAATAGCAAAGGAAAAAAAAAAAGTCCAGACTAAGTAGATACCAGAAGTAGTGTTAAGTAGATAAATATATCCCCATTTTTTCACGCATTTCCCATATCCCATCATGATGGTAGACGTCATGTTAGATGGCGGCTAGATTAGTCTCGTAAGGCATTTTCGTCGCCGAACGGGCTGCCGTCTCGCCCTGTCAATGATCTGCTTCTATCGACCCGTTTGTTTGAATCCCCTACTGCGCTTAGGGAATTATTGTGTCTGTTCGAGTGAGCGGGTGGGTCCGCGAAGGGACCTTGATCTACGACCGGTGTATCTTCGATTATTGTTACTGCGTTTGACTCCCTCTCCTTATGCGAATCCGAGTTATCGACGGCGTTGAGGGGAGATTTCGATTTCACTTCGATTGTCTTAGGCCCGCTACCAACACGAACCATTTGAGGTCGCACGGCGGTCGCCGTTGAAGCGCTGGCATTTTTGAAAAAGGTGGCGCCGATACTGAAGGCTGGAGATGGGGGTGGTTGGTCATATTTTTCATAGTCGACGGCTGGAACAGGTGGCGTTGAACTGCCGCTGGTGCTGCTGGGAGCGCGCGATTTAACACTTATGATAGATGGCTTGAGGAAATTACCCTTCTGAGCTGGAAGAGGGGAAATCACGGCATTCTTTCCGTAAATGGTGGATGCGACACTTGATCGCGGAGCATACGACGTTCGGGCGACTGATGAGCGGTCGCTGTAGCCAGAGATGCCCGAATATGTTGAGTCACGAAGATCACCGGGGACAAAGAAACGCTGTTCGTCGAAAGGCGAGTTGCTACCGCTCTCTGAGTGCGCAATAGGAATCGGTGGTACCGGAGGAACAAGTAATGTGGGCGATGTGGGTGTGGCTCGGTTGGTTACACCGGGGATATATGCAATCTGGATGATGTTCGAAGCGCGAGTAAGGACGGTGGATGCGATCGAGTGTACGGTATGTGTCGATGCTCGTTTTGATCGGCTTCCATCTAACTCATTCGGCATACCCGCAGCCTCCTTTGTATGTTCCACATCTCCTTGCCACGGCTCTGGTTCATATTGAGATCTCTTACTTTTGATGCAAAACCTCCACACTAAATAGGTGATGATTGCGATAGCAGCTAAACCTCCAACTACACCACCTGCAATTGCACCAGCATTCGGTCCTTTGCTGACTTGGGGAGAGGCGCTATCGGCGGTTGGATCTTTTAAACAGAAGGCCTGAGGACACACGTTGCAAGTTTGGACACTGAATTGACACACTTCATCGTCGGCACAACTAGGACACGTCGGCGCACCATTCTCACACTTCACACAGCCCTTTTGCCTTTTGGTGAAAGCTGATGGGGCGTCTTCGTCTAGACCTCGGGTGTTAGAAACGACAATTCGGGGTGTTGGAAAAACTAAACTTACTTAGGGAAAACCCAACGAAGCCGGGAACACCTGCCATCGTGACCTAGTGGGAGAAACTTCCAAATCTATTATAAAGGGGCGGCTTGGACGATTTGGACTTTTAAGGGACTTGAAATCGATGCCTCAATGGGGATCGACAGTATGATGCTAGACGTTGAAGAACTTGGCTTGGCGGTGAGATCGACCCTACTGCAGATCGGTCTAGACAATTGAAATGCTCAGAATGTCTTGATTGGTGATTGATATCTAAGCGCAAGGCTCTCGTTTTTTGGCCTCAATGTTTGCGTAGTAGTATTGGACGACACGGAAGCATCAAGCGTCAGGTCGTGTTCGTTGTGATATCGAATTGGCTGGGATTTGGTGGAAGAAGGGGGCGGCGCGGGAATGTTGGCGTTACAGGCGATGATTTAATTGATGGGTAGATAAACGAGTGACGGAGAGACTAGCTCAAAGAGAAATGAATTTGAATAAGTGCAACCTAAGTCGCCATGGAAAAAAAACCTTTAACGAAATCCACTGTAGTATCGATTGCAACTTGTGCGAGTGATACTTTTTTCCTCTTGAATTTGCAGTGTAGTTAGAGTGTGACAGGAGAGTTGAATTGGTAAGAAAGGAAAAAAGAGAATTGAACGAGAATTGGATGGATCCCGCACAACAGGACTAGGAGTGGCAGAAGTGGCAGAAGTGGCAGAAAGCGGCAGGGTGGCAGCAGATGGGGGGCGTGGGAAAGGAAGGCCTGGAAGGTGGAAGGTGGGAGGGCGCAAAATGCGAAGTGCGAACTGACTGCTGCAAGAGGGATGGGGCCGATGGGTTTAGATGGGCAGATGGGCAGATGGGAAGCATTAGCGGACAAGGTTAGTTCGGCTTCATTAATTGAGGGATAGCCTGGCTAGTCCCTGGGCGAAACACCCACAAGGAGTAAGAATAATGGGTCGATTTAAGTCGATTTTACAGGTATTACGGATATTTTACAGGTATCTCATAGGCAGGTTGCAGGTACGTACTGCTTTTTGCAGCGCGAGAGCGTCGTACAGAATAGCAAAATTGCCAAATTAGGCGAAACAAACTCGACGGGCAGGGACCAACGGAGCTTTCTTATTGGTTTGCTAGTCGCTGTTAAATAATCCTACAGGACTCTGGAATATTTTGTACCTTCTAATCCAGGAACAGCTCAAAACACAATCGAAGATAGACATGTGTCAAAAAGGAGAGAACAAAGATGAGATCGTCAATTATTTCCATATTTCAAGGTTGCACATGTATAATAAATAAAAATTTATACCTAATATCGTTCAAAGAATCCCTAGAACAGAGAATAACAAAACAAATTTATGCGCCATGTACTGATATTTGCGTTCATATTCGCGTACATTTGTTTGTATGCGGTTAGTCTGTTTGTCTGGGAGGGGCTAGAACTCTTGGATCTACAGACCCACGCGACGGGGTCCCTTTCGATGACATTACATACGCATTATCTCCTTAGGACCTAGGTAGCTTAACCTTGATTTATCTGCAGGTGAGGGTGTGGTGTTATTTCGATAGAATGCGCGTAGTACTCAAAATCAAGTTCTTCGTGGTGTACGAGGTAATATCCTTCTTTTTTTCTCTCTTAAATGGTAATGGCCCCTAGTTTGAACTATCATCGAATTGGATGATCGATTCCGGAGATGGAATTATATCACCGGTCTTTTGGTTCAGCAGGGTTAGCAGGCATAAAATCAATCAATCTAATCGGAGCGAATCATTACCCACGTCCTTCAAGTGCCGTTCGGTATTGTCGTACTTCTGCCTCCCCGGGCTTTGGGGGCTACTTGCCGTTTTCCCGGAAGAAATGATGGGAATCAAATATTAAAAACTCGCTAACTCTTTTCTTGCTATATATACTAAGAAGGATCGCTTAACCTAATAGCGATTAGACATAACTTTTTCATTAATATGTAAAGTTGACGAGATTA
The DNA here is from genome assembly GCA_025201765.1 of Daldinia sp. FL1419. Lineage (NCBI taxonomy): Eukaryota > Fungi > Ascomycota > Sordariomycetes > Xylariales > Hypoxylaceae > Daldinia > Daldinia sp. FL1419. Next base: position 451,807 of record MU623341.1, read on the forward strand.
TGAGAGGCTAGGTGTGAATTAAACCATCCAATCTTTTCCATCTTATGGGCAGGGTATTGTATAAAACAGAAGAGCTGTTGTAAAGAGAAGAGAAAAAAAGAGTAGCCACCTAAACAACACGGATAGTATCAACCCCATATGAATACATGAAATTTGCGGGCCCAATATAATTGTTAAGTAAGTGGATTGAAAATATAGTAAACTTTAAAGCTGATAGAATAATGCTATAGACTTCTGCTTACACAATGTAGAATTGATTATACCTACATCCTAATGTAGGGGGCGAGTGCAATGTACGTAAGGAATCTATCAATATGTGAATACCTCTTTGTGACTACTTAACGTTAGGTACCTAGTTAGTCAAAGTAAGCTAGCAGGCAGTAATTAAGTAGCGCACTCATATTTTTCGTATTTTTCATATTTTTGGGCAAACTTTCAGTCCTAATCAACGTGCCGATTAGAAATGGTATATGAAATTCAATATTTGGGGCTTCTAGTTAAAGAAACATGTTTACAGGTATCTACCCGTAAGAGGCAAGGCGCGTAGGGGTGCATTCACCTGGTAGGACCGTCGGTCGAAGGTGGTGATTGAACAGGTAATCGCCCGGATGCTCATGAGGTTGAATGCGATATAAATCGATACAGTTATACTAAATATCAGATAGATTGAACCTATTCCGCGTGATCTTCGAGGACTTATAAAGCTAGCTCTAAATATATCTTATGGGGAGAAATGATTACATACATGTAAGGAGATCTGAAAGGGACGCTCGTAGGGCTGGATGCGACGCTTTTAAATAACCATGTAATTGATAGCAACGTATCTAACAGATCTGTATGGATGGCGTAACTGATGTTTATAAGTGGGATTGTTATTGTTCTCATTCATCGTATCTTTATGGTACATACCTACATGAGATGAAAAGCTTGAGCGAGAACTTTAACAAATATTGGCATGATATGGATGCGAGATAGGGCAATAATAGAGGCAGATAAGATCTGCATACACGACGAAGAGTTTAGGTATTGTCACCGAATCCTGCACCGCCTCATTCTTCGTATCCACAAGGAGTCTTCTTCACTTTAGGGGATTTGCCCCACCCAATGAGGCTACTATGTATGCAAGTAGAGCCCCACCAAGCTCTCCTATTTCTAGCTATTTTTAGCCCGAAAGGACCCTTATGGAGATTTATTATGAAGTACGACTAGATACGTTCGACTGAATTATAGCTGCTAGAAATATAATCACCGAAGGCCTCAGTCGACAACACACGCAGCTATTTGAGTAAATTTAGAGAGATCAACAGACGAGCACGTATCTTCAATACCGTCCATTTATCAACGCTATCAAATATGTACAAGATAGATAGGTGGTACACGTAGGGCATTGGGGAAAGTGTGGGGGCTTAGTTTCAAGCTAATAACAAGCTGAGGTTGCCAACGGGTGGACCATTTGGCATCCATCCCCTGAAAAAATAGCAATATAGGAAATATGCACTTAAAGAATCAGCCATAAATTCGTATACTTTAATAGGCGCGTGTTACAGAGCATATGATATGTTTAATGCATGGATATAGAAGATACCTAGTAGCTAACTAGGTATCTCTGAAACATAAAATTGAAAAAGAGAAACGATAATATCGAGCATGATGTTCTCCAAAGAATTCGAAAATGACAGGACGATACATAGTAGTAACCTAGTCATATTGGTCAGTAGGTAGCGATGCTTGCCCGCCACTTGTCTCACCCTATTATCCCTGTGCTGACTTGTATGCAGTACTTAGTAGGCTATCGTGTATTGCGCCTTGTTGGATCGATGCTATTCGTTAGCTCGCATTTGTGGCTGAACCTTACATGTTGGATCCATCGCGGGAGGAGAAAAAAAAAACTTGTGAGTTGAAGTTGTTCCGCTCTTTGTCGCTATCTCACATAGGTACTTAAGGTATAGTATCCAAATCGTACCGCAATACTATAATATATACTCGAATAAATACCAATAGAGAGCAACATTAGTAAATAGTAGATACTGTCCTACAGGAGCTAGAAGTATCATATTAAGTGACGTACATAGGGTAGTATGTTTGTCTCTCAAGGGAGCAGATGACGGATGAATTTTCTAGCCCATCCAGCGAATGCATCTAAAAGTACCTAAGGCTGGTACTTAGCGGGCAGTTGGAAACCAGGCATGCAGGGTTAACTGAGCCAATAGAACCGTAGCTTAGCAACAGTGCATATACCTGTAGGGACTAGCGCGGATATTACATACTCAGGCAGCTAGTCGCACAGGTGCAGTAACGTAACGGCTGAATCGCCTATATTCTATGCTAAGCCACATCAGCCCTGGCAAATAACCTTGGAAGTGCGAATAAATGTTATCAAGCTTGGAAACTTGAAGGTGGTGGGTACTGCATGTACCTAGACTTGGTTTCTGTTTTCTTGCATGTTGCATGTTGCATGTCTCCTTTTAGGTACTTGTGTTAGCGGCCTCTCATATAATCATATGGGGTTTTACGTCCCTACGCGGATCCCATCCCAACCTGAAAAAGAAAAAAAATACGAACGACCGCCCTTCCTTCATCTTTCCCCTTAGAACACCTACAACTATTTTCACCCCATCGCGAGACTTCCCCCTATGTCTTCGAGCATTGGGTGATTGATTCATCAAATCGCTTGGGATACCCTTTCCCTCCTTTATTACTTATTATTGCAGTATTAAGTATTAAATCTGCCTGTAAACGGCCGCATTCACTTTAATCTTCTTTCCTGTGGGGGGAAACCTTGATTCTCGCGTGGCCCCTGGACCCTTACATTACTCGTCGCAGTGTCGAGAAGTCAACACAACACGAGCTTGAGGGGAAAAAAATAAACAACAACAATAAAAAAAGCATAATTAATCGGTTTGCGATTTTCGCTATTTAAGATCGGCTGGTTGTAGCCGATAATCAATATGGCTTACAACGGTGGTCATGGTGACGAGTACGATGGTGGGCATCGTCTTCAAGACATGCCTGCCGGTAGCACGGTAAGGTTTAACTTTAATAACTATAACCATTGTTTTGGATTCGTCCACCTGCAAGGTCAAATAGCTAATTTGAGCCTCTTTGCATTTAGTATCACCTACCTCCTCATGATCAAGAAGATGATGAATCCCAGCGTCATCTCTTAGGACAGACTCCTGGTCTCCATTACGAACAGGACCGTCTAGGTACCAATACTCCTCCTGCACGTCCAGTCTCGGCCTACAGTCTTACTGAGTCGTACGCTACGAACGCGCCTCCTCCCACACAGTCACCAGGACCTCAATATACTAGTGAGTTCGGGGGAGGCTACGGCGGACATCAACTTGAGGATACTGGTTTCGGATACGGTAGACCTGCGTCTACGGTCGACAGCGATGAGGGTTGGCTACGTCGCCAGCAACCAGGTGGTGGCGGCGGTGGCTTAAAGCGTTATGCCACCCGAAGGGTTAAGCTAGTTCAGGGGTCCGTTCTCAGTGCGGATTATCCTGTGCCTAGTGCCATCAAGAATGCCGTCCAGGCTAAGTATCGCGACACTGAGAGCGGCACCGGAGAGTTTCTCAACATGCGATATACAGCTGCTACCTGCGATCCGAATGATTTCACCCTGAAAAATGGTTACGATCTTCGGCCTCGAATGTATAACAGACACACGGAACTTCTTATTGCTATCACATACTATAACGAAGACAAGCAGCTCTTTGCGCGAACACTTCATGGTGTTATGCAGAACGTCCGTGATATTGTCAATCTGAAGAAGTCCACTTTCTGGAACAAGGGTGGCCCCGCCTGGCAAAAGATCGTCGTCTGTTTCGTTTTCGACGGTATCGAGAAGGCAGACAAGGAAACACTAGATGTCTTGGCCACCATTGGTGTCTTCCAGGATGGTGTCGTGAAAAAGGAGGTTGGCGGCAAGGAGACCGTTGCCCATGTCTTCGAGTACACTACTCAGCTATCCGTCACTCCAAATCAGCAACTCATTAGGCCAGTGGATGACAGCCCTCAGACTCTGCCGCCTGTCCAGATGATTTTCTGTTTGAAGCAGAAGAACACTAAGAAGATCAATTCTCATCGTTGGCTATTCAATGCATTTGGCAGAATCCTTAACCCTGAAGTGTGTATCCTTCTTGATGCTGGTACTAAACCTGGCCCGAAGTCGCTCCTCGCGCTTTGGGAAGGGTTCTACAACGACAAGGATCTTGGTGGAGCTTGTGGTGAAATTCACGCCATGTTAGGCAAGGGCGGCAAGAAACTGATGAACCCTCTTGTCGCCGTCCAGAATTTTGAGTACAAGATATCCAACATTCTGGACAAGCCTCTAGAAAGCTCTTTCGGCTACGTGTCTGTGTTGCCTGGTGCTTTCTCGGCGTATAGATTCCGAGCTATTATGGGCCGACCTCTAGACCAATACTTCCACGGTGACCATACTCTTTCTAAGATCCTCGGCCCCAAGGGTATCGAAGGCATGAACATTTTCAAGAAGAACATGTTTTTGGCCGAAGATCGTATCTTGTGTTTCGAGCTTGTTGCCAAGGCTGGATCTAAGTGGCATTTGTCATATATCAAAGCTGCCAAGGGTGAGACTGATGTACCCGAGGGTGCCCCCGAATTCATCAGCCAGCGACGTCGTTGGCTTAACGGTTCTTTCGCTGCCTCACTTTACTCACTGATGCACTTTGGTCGTATGTATAAGAGCGGCCACAATATCGTCCGCATGTTTTTCCTTCACATCCAGCTCATCTACAACATCGCAAACGTATTGTTCACCTGGTTTAGTTTGGCTTCATACTACTTGACAACAACGGTTCTTATGGACCTAGTCGGAACACATGTGGAACCCGGCCCGACTTCCGCTGAGAGGCACGGCTGGCCTTTCGGTGACAAGGCCAGTCCCATTGTCAACATCATCCTCGAGTACTTGTACATTGCCTTCTTGATTCTGCAGTTCATTCTGGCGCTTGGTAACCGTCCCAAGGGTTCCAAGTGGGCTTATATTGCGTCGTTCGGTTTGTTCGGATTCATTCAGCTCTATGTCCTCGTCTTATCTGGTTACCTCGTCGTCAATGCTTTCTCTCCGGACAACCTGCCCAAAGGCGAAAGTGCTGGTGATGCACTCAAGGATATGTTTACAGGCCAGTCCGAGGTTGCTATCATTATCTTAGCCTTACTTGCAACATTCGGTTTATACTTTATCGCGTCGTTCATGTATCTGGACCCGTGGCACATGTTCCACTCCTTCCCGCAATACCTCGTCCTGATGTCGACGTACATCAACATTCTGATGGTTTACGCGTTTAACAATTGGCACGATGTTTCATGGGGTACCAAGGGTTCGGATAAAGCCGAAGCCTTACCAAAAGCTCAAGTTGTGAAGGACGAGAAGGGCGAAGCTGCTATCGAAGAAATCGACAAGCCCCAGGAGGATATCGACAGCCAGTTTGAACAGACAGTGAAGCGTGCTTTGGCTCCTTTCAAGCCGGAGCCTGAGGATGAGAGCAAGGAACTCGAGGATTCGTATAAGTCCTTCCGAACATCCTTAGTCGTTGCGTGGTTATTCTCAAACTGTGCTCTTATCGTGGGAGTAACTAGTGACAAGCTGACGGGCACGTTCGGCGTTGGGGTAAGTTTGACTTATGACTACATATAGAAGATGAAGAGTTGTATGCTAACTAATTCATAGGGCACCACATCTGACCGCACTGCTCAGTTCTTCAAGTTCCTCCTGATTGCCACTGCAGCTATGTCTCTTGTCCGTTTCATCGGATGCTGCTGGTTCTTGGGCCGAACTGGAATCATGTGCTGCTTCTCCAGGCGGTAAAGCAGCTAAGATTCGAGGGGCAATTAGGTCTTTTGAGATTTATACGCCTATGATATGTACAAATGTAGCCTGTCTCCAGGACCTGGCGTCAAACACTGTTTCTATGGTGGATAGACGGGCGATATGACTCGGTTTGCAAGATAGGGTAGGGGGATTCAGAAAAGTTGCGGCTACGCCATTGGACCGTTAACCGTGTGACATTGTTTGGCGTTATTGACCTTCTCCTTTTTATATACACCTACCTAATGTCTCTAAACTGAATACCTAGGTACCTAGATAGTTAGGTCAGTTACTTATGATGCATTCTAGCAAATCGATGATTTTTTTACGGCAATCATAAGATGACTGAGTGTTGATCAGCCCCAATCTACATGCTCTGTCTATTTAATGGTCTTGTGTTCTGTCGATGATTACATGCGTAGTATATCTACCTATACCTATTTCAGTACATGCATATGAAGAGGTAGGTACTTGCTAAGTAAGTGTGGCATTTGACTTAGGTACGTGCGACTTATCGTTCTAAATAACAGGTAGGTTAGTCTACAGGTACTTATAACGTTGAATTGTACAATATAGATCTGTACTTAGCATGGGATACAGAGGTACTTCAGTGAACTACCCCACTATACTACGTAAAGCTGCCCGTACTTCAAAGAAAATACCCAAACGACTTCACCCCGCGTTGAAATAAATACCTAACCTAGGTACCTACTGCCTACCTCTCTTTTTGCCAAAGAACTTAGTACTATTTCCTCTTCGATCTTCGAGCCATGGAGTCTTTAGAGGCGATTCAAGCCCGCCATCGTAAAGAACAGCGCGACTTACAAGGACGAATTACGAACAAGAAGAAAAACGCAACCAAGAAGACGCGGAAAAGTGTCAACGACGAATGCGCCGAGCTCGAGCGACAATTAAAGGAGAGACACGAGCAAGAGATTGCTGCGTTGAGCGGAAACGCCGAGAGCGAAGGACCAGACCAACAAGAAAATTCCCAAGGTCAGAACCTCGATGGAACAAGTTGCGAAGACTTGACAAATGGCATAACAAAGCAATTAAAAGACACAACTATATCCCAACCACAAGAATCCGATCCCGCGACACAGCAAGAACAGCAACAACCCAAGAAGCGAAATCGTCAAAAAGAACGTATGGCGCGTAGGGCCGCAGAACAAGAAGCCGCAGCGATGGCTGCGGAGAAAGAGGCAGCTAACATGACAGATCACCGGAAGATCGAAAAAACGTATATGCTCAAAGAATTCAAGGCGAACAACCTAGTTGAAAAGGAAATACAACCAGATGGTCACTGTCTATTCTCCGCCATAGCAGACCAACTTCAAACGCGTGGCATACCACTCGGTCCAGAGGCGGAAATAAAAGGCAAACCAGCTTATAGAATAGTACGGCAAGCAGCAACAAATTACATGGAAGCGCACGCGGACGACTTTGCGCCATTTTTGGAGGAGCCGCTGGAGACGTACGTGCCTAAGATCCGGGACACGGCGGAATGGGGCGGGCAATTGGAGCTCTCGGCGCTGGCGAACGCGTACGGCGTCGAAATCAAAGTGTTACAAGACGGGCGGACGGAAACTATCGAGCCGAGCGCGGAGAACGGGGGTGAGGAGAGGCAGAGGATATGGCTGGCGTATTATCGCCATGGGTACGGACTTGGTGAGCATTATAATTCGCTGAGGGAGGCGGATTAGAATGGTGCCGAAGGGAAGATGAAAAAGAATAAATAGGAGAGAATTTTAAAACTCTAGGTTAGACCAATGCCTCGTACGGGCATGGTGTCATCATTGTTCCCTCGAGAGTGGTTACGGCTTACGTCTACATCAGGAGGTAGATTAGAACTCCCCATGCTACGAGACGTTATAAGAATTATATATAAGGCATATCACGATATATACCTAAGATTATATATATGAAACCAGATAGACGCTCGTGATACCTCGCACAAATCTTAGTCTTGGATTCTGCGCTTACGCCGTCCCTAAAGCATTTTATTTCCCCTTCTTTCTTTTCTATGCGATCTAAGAGTGACTTTGAAGAGGCGCTATGATATGCTATGACCTTCTCCCATTCCTGGTCAATCTTTTCCAAGGAGTCAGAGGATCCACAGCTACTATTTGAATCAACAGAGCCACGGCGGGCGCTACTAGGTTGTATACTCGTATCGAAGTCTTGCTTTAGTTGTTGGAGTTCTCGGCCACTTTCCTGAATCCACTCGGAGAAGATTCCTAACGTTTGAAGAACGGTGAAATAGAATAGGCACCGGTCGAAGGTACTATCAAACATCATTGTGGCGCCATCACGTTTCGGATAGAATAGCTTATCGATCTGGTCGTATTAGAAATATCTCGGAAGATAGGGTATCTAATAAACTCTTACCTATACGCCGACCAACTTGTTGATCTCATTGAGCGTTTCAACCCATTTATGCTCCCAAATGAGGAAGATGAAAAGTATTACTCTAGGGTATACGGCGATGCCCGTAAATCTTCCTTGATTAGGTATGGCTAGGGGTTGTTCATTTTCCATGAAGAGACGGCGGTACTTGGAGTCACTAAGGTAAAATATGGTATACGGCGCCATATCCGTCATGTGAGAAGTCATTACTGCAATGGAACTCTTTTCTTCGAGGATCCCAATGTTATTCGCGCCATATATAGAGGCCGATACACCAGAGACACGAGAAGGACGAAGGCCGTTTTGGGGCCAGGGTCCATTCATGCTAGGCAAGTATTGCCTCCCCGCCAATAGAACACGGAAGTGGAAATGAATATGAATCCAGTTAGGTGACAGCCGGACTTCACTTGTCTGCATGAACCGCAGCTAGGTAGAGGTATGTTGACTCAGGAAACGCAAGGCCTTCTTAGTTCCTAGCATCCCCTGTCTTGTGTCGCCAACAACGCTCATCTGGGATAGGGCAAGATATATTCAAGCGAAGCTAAGTAGTCGCCAGCTATGGAATACCTGCCTTTATTTATTTATTATTGTGTTAGCCACGGCCATATCTCCGACTTGAACGTAGTAGCTTACCATATCCTTCCGAACACTTTCCCATCCCAAGGACAGGATCGATCAATATGCAACCCATCATCGGCAGACTAGATTCTTCGTCAGTTAAATATTTCTCTCAAGACTAACGTTTAAGGTTACCTGGAGTTGACGCAAAAGGGAGTGCTTCCCGCTCAGCCAGGGTTCCCGAGCGAAACGTACCCCATAAGAATCATAGCTTGACTGATATAGCAAAGCTTTCGTAAAACCCGGGCAGTTCAGGAAAATGGCAGAGTCCGCAAATTCGTTCGTTTCGAACGGCACCCCCGCTTCATCCGAGTTTCGTATCGATCTTCCTTGGTATTGCCAATTCTCTTTAATGAGCGATGCGACCTGGGCAAGCTTCGAGGCAAGCCAAGGTTATCTGGTCTGATCTATGTGCCTCCATGGCACTTCTATCGCCTATACACTTCTACTAGTGATACTTTCAACTACCAGAGTGGTTTCGCCGCAACCCTCCCGCTCCTAACCGTGTGCGTGGATTAATTCGATTGGGTCATCTGGTCCGGATAGAACATGAGGGAGGCTATATCTTGCTAGGAACATATCATACAACCTAACCGAATCTGGGTGCAATGTGTTTTGAATGTATTTCTGTAGAAATGAAGGGTTGAACTTGATGGGATTTGGCCTGGAAGGGTCAAGATTGACGTATGGGAAAAGGAAATCCAAGTTTACGTTATTATTTGTTTTCTCTAGTAAAGTTAGAAGTCGGTCTTGATTTGATGTTACTTCTGCAAGTTGCTGGAGGACGCTCCCGAGATGGTAACCTCCGGTATCTTGTTTCACTGACGATACCCATTCTGAATAAACGTATTCCTTGTTCGGAAAACCTTCGAGTGAGCTTGGCCTTTTATTTTCGGGATTTATACGAAAACTTTTGTGCAATATCGAAGACCGACGAGTGTGGTTTTTTATCCGAGAATTGGTACGCACTGAGCTGGATGTTATAGGAGAGCTAGTTTTTGCGTGGCCGGGCGACTTGAAATTCGCAAGGCTCTGTAAGCTGCTCCGGCTCGCAAGAGTAGCTTGAGTAGCTTGAGTAGAAAATGAGGTTTCTAGGTCTTCGCTTGCACAATCTGCGCTGTCCAGGGAGAATAGTCCATTCATGGCTCATAATACCAAGACACCCAACACGAATGTGTGAAATGTAAAATGCAAAATGAATAAAATATAGTTGCATTTATGAGTATGTTCTATAATCTGCCTTACTTTCGCTTTTATCAAGGGTTACCTCTTCAGTTCACGGGTTCGTGAATCGTGATACGCCGGCACTTCTGCATTTCTGCGCCTCATCGACATGGAACTGACCGGATTGTCCAGTCGGACATATTCTTAGCTGCCATCCGTGGTACATAATATCCCCAACGTTGATTTTGGATCGGCGTAATTAGTAATTGACCCCTAAATTCAGAATGTGATAGTTGAGGCTGCGTTTAGGAGACTTGGGGGAGGAGGAGGAAGAAAGGGGGCAGAATTAATTATTAGGGGAGAATTGATCAAGGTGTGAAATCTTAAACAATGAGTGTGTTTGTTAGTGGTGACGCCACAGGCTCAAATGCCGTAGGACATGCCACTGCCACATCTCCTCTTATTTGCCGAAGCGGGCCGGACCGGGGTTAATGGGGTTAAGCATCCATAGGTACCTAGGTACCTAACCTACATAGTAGGCAAGCCACTGCTTTTGTTATCGGGGAGACTAAACTTTTTGTTCGTAATCTTTCTCCAGCTTCCATGATCAATCGATGCTACTAATACTGTAAAAAATTGTATTTCTAAGCCATTTGCGGGTTCGGTCGGCATCTGGCCCTTATTAATCATTCTAGAGCCTAGAGACCCCCCACAAACATGTAGGGAACAAGACTAGGGGGAAAGGAAAAGAAGAGAAGGAGAGAAAAAAAAAATAAGTTTATAATAAGGTGATGGAATCGGAACATTCTTAAATATATATCTCATCGGACCACAAGTACCTAAAATAAACCAACCTGACTTCGCTTCTTTCTCATTCTCCCACGTTTCCAACAATCCGTTACGCATTAGGAAACAAGGGATTATCGCTAAGAGCTCTAGATCTAGAGAAAAGGCGTTTGTCGGACCAGTGGTATCATTTAGGAATTGCGTGCTTCGATGCGCAGTTGACAACACCGTACCACACACCAACCTACATTCCTATCCCGCTCGTGACCATGACATTGAGTGTCTGACTCTAATTCGTGGGGGTTGCAATCTAAAGGGAAAATAGGCGTATTTCGTGACAGTGCCTCTGGAGGCCGGCCGCTACCGACGCCGCTCCTAAAGGCTTGTCTTCCTTCACGATACGGCCAGTCCGTAATACGGATGGGGTAGGCGACACAGCTACAGCTAGCTAGAGCTTGTGGTAAAGCAAACTTGGAAGTTGGGATTAAATATTGATAATCCTACTGACGGTCCTCGGAATTGTCAGTTAATTATCCACTTCTATTTATATATAGGCATCTCTATACTTGCCTATCTTTAAACACTGCTCTCCTCCTTGAGCAAAGGTCAACGGCACTTGGCATTTTGTCGAAAGATATTCCGACGTGCTCTTTTAAACTTTGAGGTTTCTTAAAGAAGGAATACTCGGTTTAACTTGTCAGATCGCATAGCTGCGAACTGTCGAGTGGGAATAATATGGGTTTATTGTACGTGTTTCCCTTACCTGATTGACACAAGGGGACCAATCTAGTGATATGAGGTCATTAACTTCGATTTATAGAGCTTTAGGTACGGCTCTTGATTGGCCAGACGCGCAGCAATATGCGCATCAAGTTAGAGAATGGGGCATCAAGGTAGTTCCTTACCATTGCATCCCTTGTTGCCGCTCCGAAGACTGGCTGACCTATAGTAGCAACTCCTGGAGATTTGGAACAAGGCTAAGCACAAGGAGCGAGATGCTATGTTGTGGGGTGATGAGGTATGGCTCGCACTACCTTCCATTGCTAAATACCTAAAATAGCCTCGTTAACGATTTTTTTAGATAGAATATCTAGTTGTGAAATACTCCAAAGATGACCCGAAAGTTCTCCTTTCTCTTCGGCAAGCCGATATCCTCAAGGCCCTGGCGGCTGATGAAGAACTCTCCGATAAAGGCGGCTGTGTTCCGGCACTACAGGAACTCGAATCGCAGAGATCAAATCCATTACCAGTTTTCCATCCCGAGTTTGGCAGATTTATGCTAGAGGCTACCCCGGGTAAGCCATGGGGTATCGGCTTCAAAGAACTCTTGGGCGTCGAGCCGGATATGAAAAATAGGTATTTGCTACCTCGAGTTTTGCGCTTCACACCCTTGCTTTCAATTAACCAGGTCGTAGGAGAAAGATAGCCAAAGAACATATGCAAGCTGATGAATACCCTATTACACTCACAACGTTTCCTCGCCTAGGCGTTCCGGGTGTCTTTACAGATCCCTACTACCCACCATCCGGCCCAAAGCTCCGGTCGCAATTCGTGCCGGATGAGATTGCCAACCCGCACATTCGGTTTCCAACTCTGGCAGCGAACATCCGCTGGAGGCGCGGGCGGAAGGTTCAGGTAAATGTTCCGGTATTCCATGACTCGAAGACGCCGAATCCTTGGAAGGATCCCACGGTAAACTATGATCTACACAATTGGCCGGAAGACGACGACGTCAGGAATGGTGCAGCCCCGGACAATTTTATCCATATGGACGCCATGGCATTTGGAATGGGGAGTTGTTGCTTGCAGATAACATTCCAGGCGAAAAATATCATCGAGGGCAGAAGGATGTACGATCAGCTAAGTCCAATTGGTCCTATCATGTTGGCTCTAACGGCAGCGACTCCTATTTACAAGGGGTTCCTCGCCGATACGGACGTACGCTGGAATCAAATCAGCCGAGCTGTAGACGATCGAACCCCTGAAGAATTAGGCGAAAAGGTTAGTTCACGTATAATAACTGCTTACTCCGCGAGTGCTGATCGACTTTTAAGCCCCTGAAAAACAACCGATGGCGTATACCTAAATCTCGTTACGCGTCTAATTCCACTTATATAAGTACAGATGAACGCCTCCGGCAAGAATACTTCGATCCAAACCTCGTTTTTGACGAGGACATCAAAGCGGAGCTTCTCGAGGGCGGTATGGACGATCGCCTTGCTACGCATTTTGCACACCTGTTCATTCGGGACCCTATTGTAATATTCAGTGAGGATCTTAAGGAGCTTGATTTGACCAAGGCCGATCATTTTGAGAACATCCAAAGTACCAATTGGCAACACATGCGATTCAAGCCGCCGCCGCCGGGTTCTGATATCGGCTGGCGAGTCGAGTTCCGTCCCATGGAGATCCAAATCACAGACTTTGAGAATGCAGCCTTCGCTGTCTTCATGGTCTTGATAACACGTGCAATCCTAAGCTTCGACTTGAACTTTTATATACCAATCGTAAAAGTAGACGAGAATATGGAGACTGCCCATGCTCGAGACGCTGTCTTGGAGAAGAAATTCTACTTCCGGAAGAACCCATTCCCAAATAGACCACTACGCAGTAGTGCCACGTCGCGCTCAGGATCGCCTACGGCTAGCAGGCCTCCTACGCCTGTTGGGCCTGTTGAGGACGAGTACACGCTCATGACAGTGGACGAGATTATCAATGGCTCACAGTCCGACGAGCACAGCTTCCCGGGCCTTATCCCTATTGTGGAGAGCTACTTAGACTCGGTAAATGTGGATGTACAGACACGGTGTGAGCTTTCAACATACCTCGAACTCATCCGTATGCGTGCTAGTGGCGAGCTTTGGACCGCGGCGAAATGGATCCGACACTTCGTGGATAAGCATCCTGGATACAGCCATGACAGCGTCGTAACGGACGAGGTCAACCAAAGCCTTATAAGCGCTGTCATAGACATCGGTGATAAGGAACAGGAGGGTAAGGGCTGGAAAGGCCTCCCGATACCTGACGTAGAGCATCTACTGGGACGGTTTAGAAGCAGTGGATGTGGAGGCTCATAGACGCAAAAGCTAGCCAGATCAAGCGAAAGGTTTTATACCGCGTATAGGGATAGTATGAGGTGGCTTGTGGATTGGGATAATTACCTAGTCGGGTTAACTACCTCACATATCCCTATCTAAACAAGCGTAGAACTGCGCTGCTTAGATGCGTACACGATGGATTTATTCATTAGCGATCATTTCATATACACATTAACTACGGGTACAAGAGATACCGAGTATAGATAGCAACTAATCATAGATACTCCCCAAGCAAATTGATGTGCTACAACTTGTCTGTAGAGAATGATAGCCGACTCACCGTCTGAGTGACGTAGAGCACGTAGTATATACCACTTATGCTATAGTAGCTTGGATATGAGCTACCTGGGACAGTTCCTCATTGAACATGGCAATAGCAGGAGGAACTATACTAGATAATTAAAAGCCTAATATCTCTCTGTTCTTCGGGGCCGACAGGTTGGGGCTGTACGTATACCAATCTTACGGCCACGTTGGAAGTGGGTACCTGGGATACGAAATAGGGGGATTTGATCCTGTCACTAATATTTTAGGTGTCTGTCTGGGGTATCATAATAACTTGCCAAGCTATACTCTCCTCAGGAGTAAAGGGGGGAGTAACCGTTTTATATAGATACCTTACTACCTACACAATAGCTATCCTTCTTAATGTCCATATACTCCTAATACTCAGCATAAATATTCACCTTCTCTTAAGCGCATCTTGCTCATCGTTAGTTATAATAGGCCAGACAATATATTCGACGATATCTTTTAACTGCACTATAGATTTATTAATACAGGAGTGGGAGGTCTTGACACACCGGAGACCAAGAGTACTTTCAAGATAGATGTGGTATAACTATAATTGTCTAAATATCTTCTAAGACGAAAGCTTGACTCTCAAGTTTGGCCCTACCAATCATCGCTGTATTTACTTAACTTGTCTAGGCTGACTTCATTTACTGTGCTGAAAGGATAAATATACTGGATAAACAAAACCGGTTTTTCGTTTCAAGCAGCCATCTGCGTCATTCGAGAGCAGTCCTGTCGGCTCCGGTGAGCTAATGCCACATATATTTCCACTACTCACATAAGTGATCTATCCCGTAAGATAATGGGTCGCCGGGAAGGCATGGTTTTACCCGAGCAGAGTCTGCAGCCCGCTTTCGACATATCATAATGTGCCGGGTTTCATCTCAACTGACGGGCTTTAGTAATATCTCTTTCAAAGGCATTTTCCCGAACTCCCCTCGGCGTAGCTACTTCGGTGTCCCTTAACCAACCAAGATACAAGTACGAGGTGGCTATGGCTTGACGCCAAGTGGCATCAGCGTCGCCGAGCCACGGGCCGCTAAGCCACCTGCAAAGCTACTCGGACTCGTCACATTGAGTTGAATCTAGATTGCATATTAGATGACCGGTAAAGATCATCTTCCCGGCCTCTGGAAGACGGTGCCCGGAAACTGTAGCTCACATGCCCGGTTCAGGGAACGTGACCAAGGAAACATCGCCGCCCCCCAACGTATGTGGCGGCTTATCTGTGTTTCAGAAGCGCGGTTCCCTGCGCAAAAGTTTAACTAGGCCGTGTCTCTGATCACGTAGGACTCTAGCCTGGTGACACGGCCGGGCCGGACCGCGAAAGAAGGCGAACAGGGAGGAGAAAAACAAAACATGTTTCTGCCGCCGATAATTTTTGCCGCTGTCTAGGCTTACTTTCCCCGCCTCGTGAGCCGTTAGGTCTCACTCTTGCGATAAGAGACACTGTCTAGGCTAAGGAAGGCTGTTTCGGCTAAGAGCGGATCAGATCTCGTACAAGATCTTGCAGGACGCGAGTAACGCTGAGTGGCTCCTTGGCGGGTCGGAATAACGTGTAAAAAGATCCTGGAGATCAGTTCCTACGTGAGTACAGTATGCATACTTTACGTGTGACTGTTTCGTCGTACCACCACCAGCTTGGGTGATATGGCGAGATATCAAGTATGCATGTCGAGAATCAGTATTGAATAGGGGTAGTTTCCTAATGGACTGTTATCTCTAGCGTTTTATAATTCTCTTCATTACATGATTTCATGTATGTATAATCTTCTGAGCCTATTGCCTAAAGCATTGTAGTCGGGTTCGCGCAAGTCTTATAAGACGCCACCGTTTGGGGAAGAGGATTTTATGATGCAAGACTACCTACCTACCTACCTACCTACCTACCTAATCATTACATCCGCTATTCGACGCTATTGATGACTAAGATAGTATACTCTCGATTCGCCTTGCTTCCATTCGCAAACACGCTGGGCGCATGTCGTGAATCCATAGTATTCGACTCATTGCCTTATGCTGCGACAGGATCATGTTACTAGCGTACAAGTTTCACCCTTCCGTCGAGGTCTTGGGGATTAATGAGACACATTAAGGAAAGCTCAGGCCATTTACCTAAACACAAGTTCGTATTGACAAGAGACCGCCCAAGGACGCGTACGTATACAATTCACAATGGGGTCTGCCTCGTAACACTAGCCGCCGACATCGTCACGATCATCAACCCCTTGACCCTGAAAGCCCCACTATGCGGACGTCCTCCCTTGAGGCGGCTTAGTGACTTAGTGCTGAATTGGATCTCGAAACTTAGATGCGATCACCCGATATTGAGTCTGCTAGCGGCGATAGCTCAACAGGGAAGTGGATATCGTCGTCTACGGAAAGGCGAGTCGAATTGCAGTTGAGTCGGAGGTATCGTCTTTACAAACACTCACCTACTTTTCCAACTATACCCCTGAAGGGTCCTTGAGCGGTCTCGAGCAGCAAGCTAGACAAGGTAGGCCATGCAATTGCAATTTTCATGATTTGCCCAACCCCGCGGTATTTCTAGTTCTAGGTAAAGACTATCGTGATTGATTTCAGCGCGTGGCATCCAATGGGAAAGAATCGAAATTGGATCCTGAAGGTCGGCCATCTTGGAATTCCCAACGGGGTAATAATAGGCACCCAATTATAATCTAATACTCGATTGTGCAAGTGCCGGGCATGAATACGAAGGTAAGGTTCTTTGCAGTAGCGTACCAGCCTGTCAAAGATGGCGCGGGACTAGGAAGTGACAGCAATTCTCATGGGTCATTTACTTTGGGTCATTACTCGCCATGGTTACGAGGTGGGACTCTGGGTTTTCTTGGCGAAGCAGGCAGAGGAGAGTCAACATCTTACAGCCTGACAACGCAGAATCATACTAAGGGGGGGGAGGGCTACTGAACTGAACTGAACTGATGGGGTTACTGGAGACTACCTAGGTTAGGGGATCGGGGGATTCCATACATACCTACATACATACCTACATAGGGGACTAGTTACTTGAAAAGAATAACTACCTATTTACACTAAACTAGCACGAATAGGGGTATGTAGTGTACAATACATGGTCGCCGTTGCGGACATCGGGTAAGCTAACTTATATAAGAGATACCCTGGTTTTTACACGGTCATAAATACTAACTAAATTCTAACTAAGTTCTAACTAAATAAACATTCCGGGGACATCGCCCGCCACATCACCCGGCATAGCGAGCGGAACTTACGGAAGGATGAAAAAGGAGCCACCGACGCGCAACTGCGGAACATCGGATGGCAAAACTAGTAGACGGGCTGCATCTTAGATAAATAATTAAACCCAGTAAAAAGCCTAGCAAGAAGCCTGGCACGTAAGCGGTACGTGTGCGGCGCAGCGCAGAGAATGTTCCGCCATTTCTGTTGCCGGCCGGCAAGGCCGAAGCAGATAGCGTGTAAAGGTGCGGATGTTATTGGAGAGATTTACTATGTATTGCGGGAGATAGGCTCAAAGGGGGTCAGGCCTGACTTTTTAAATTTTTGGGGTGGGTAGGATTGGTAAGATCAGGCCACGGGAGCATCGGAGCTACGTATTATGTAAATAAGACGGCGACCTGTATATATGGGTTTAAAAGCTTGTTGGGGGACGGATCTTAGATTGGGTTAAAATTGTATTGAATTGGTATTGGTAGATTGGGTTTGGAGAAGCCCCAAGAAGAATTTGGGGGAAGACTTGAAAAAAAAAACAAAAAAAAACTGTATCGTGTATCGATACCTAGGTACCTACCTACCTAACAAAACGATGCAAGATGGAAGAAGTGGGGTTGATCTGGGATCTAGAAAGGATCTCGATTGGCAGAAATGGATGACCTGCTAAGCCACGTGGTGGCAAAGTAGAGGTACTTATCTGTCAAGTACCTCTCAGGGTGCTGTAAGCGTACCTAAAGTATAGTACGTACACCTTACCTAGGTAAGTAAGTACCCCCATGAGGTATGCGTTAGGGGGAAGGCGGTGTTAAAGCTTACTTAGGCCAAAAGCTATTATAGTATTAGCTTATAACTACCTACATCTACATGCATCATCTATACGCATTTATACGCGTCTATACCCCATATTGATAAGTATAATACTGTTCAACTAAGCTCCAATAATGCACCCATCTAGCGAGTAACAAGACGCAGCCCTAAAAGCCATGTCTTGTGACTCGCATGTCTACCATAAAAACCTCAAGGACGGCTACGAACAATGCATACGGATCCGTATAGGCTTCAGAATTAAGATATAATTTCTCTTGCATGAGCTAGGGAAAAGTACAGCGAAGGGAAGCTCGAAGCGAGCCGAATAATAAGGATACACCCTGCAAGCATCTGGCATCCTGCTTTTTATAATAAGATCAATAAATATGAGTTGTCATATTCATACTCGAAGGGTATAAATTGAATAAATATGTTGTTGGACAGCAATATATGCATTGCCTTTTTTTTTTTTGGTTTATATAGCTTGAGTCCCTAAAGTTAGCCCAAAGCCCCCCCGTTCGTGTCATGTTCAATGCTGGACAAGATCGTCACTAATTTGATCTAAGAGTGAGTCAAGGATCGAGCCATGTCTTAGATTTGTGCTAGGTGAGATGTACAAGGAAGTAAACTTGAAAGAAACAATACACTATAAACACGTCTATGCAACCAAAAGAGACATCGTGCAGGGAGATACAACGGGGTTGGAAAAGGACAAGATGTGTCGGATTAACTAGGGGTGTGGCAAAGAAGAAGGGCGAAGGAGAAAGCATTCAACTCTGCATACTTCGTATCGTAGATTCTCCACAGTTAGCAGTCAAATTATTACACAAAACGATATGGAAAAGAGCATAAGGGAACAGGGGGGCGAGTTGCACATACTTAAGAGGTACATTAAGTAACTAACTAGGTAACTAGGACCCTAAGTTAAGTAACTAGGTAGTTATATGTAAAGGTAGTTTGACCAGTAGACTACCGAACCTAATCTCAAGATATACACTGACATCTAGCATCCGGCAAGTCATGATCTAGACATGATCTAAACTTAAAACATCCCTTCTCCGCGATATATCTCTTGGAAAGATTACATTTAGATAAGCTTAGTCCAACCACCTTAAAACATCGGATGAATCTTAAAAGTCTACCTAAAGTAGGTATTTCTTAAGTGTCATACCTTACTGCTTTTGACTCTAGACGCTAGACGTCAGCAATAAGGTTATCAAGGTTGAGTTTCAGCACCGGACGGAGTCTTGACATAGAACCTAACTCTGCTATCCGACCGGGAAGAGGGAAAGACAGGTCTAAGACCGAAACAGCCTACGGACTAACGTCGAATAACGTCAAGATAAGAATGGCCACGTGAAGTAGACAATTTCGGTAGAAGTCCATACCCGAGCCTAATCCTGAGCCTAAGTACCAAGTCGATTATTCTACTAACTAGCATAAGGTCCCTACATGGGTACCTAGGTATGTGATGGTAATAAACAATTACCTATTCTATAGCAGATTCGTAGGGAGCCACGTAACGCTGATTCATTCATACCTTGGAACGGCTCGGTTCTCGGTATGCTTGATGCTTGCATAGGCACGGTACGGTACGGTGCCTAAACGAATAATCAAGATAGGACCTGGGGCTCGGTAGATAACTCAAGGATACTGTATACTTACAACTTAAGGTACCCAACGTATAAAAATGAGCGAGCGTTGGGGGGTGAAGAGATCGCATGCCGCTTGCAGCAGCTCCTGGCCGATCTCGAGATGTAACCCCTGCGCCGACAGACGCACAAAGCAATCCGTGCCAACGCCTCTTGTGCGCCCCCTAGGACCTTACGTACTCACGTAGAGGGACTAGACCAATCCCGATGTTACATCGAGTCCTATTTTGAGATGGGTGACATGAGGTGCGGCTTAACGCACGGGGAGAAAATATTGGAGGGTGTGGGCATGCGACCTGCCGCCGACCAGCGAATGGAGGGAGTTGAAAACGAGTTATGCTGAGTGTGTACTTCGCAGATTAGTGGACAGTGCCCGTGACCATTCCGTAGAAGCACGCGTCGTGACGGGGGCAGAGTGGAATAGAAAATGGTCCTCGGCACGAGGGTCGACAAGAACTTCGCCGTCTTCTCGTTCCGGACACGCCCCCCTCCCCCTTACCTCTAGAGGCCACGATCCTCCGTCGGGATGTTTGACAGACAAGATCTAGCTTGGGGGGACTCTGCAGATCCCGCCTGGCCTGCATCGCGGCGAACCTGATTTCATGCAGCCCCCTCTCTAGCGCATCCGGGGAACACATGTGGGACGGATAGGTACCTAAGTCAGGAGGGACGATGATGACCTGTCACCTCCGTCTTCTATCTACTGGAAGCCAGCCAAGCCTTTATTGCTTTCCCACGCGTCTCCGTGGACTCCTATTCCGTCTTCGCGCATTCAATGCATTGGGAACCGAGCGGGACTGAATGCAATTACCCTCCAAAGTACCTACGCGAGCTACCTTATACCTACGTACCCGCATATAACAATATATGGCTATGCCATGCTACCGGCAGGCCGAAGGAAGGGGAAGACAAGGTTAAGGGGTCAGGCATATTGCAACGAGGTGATGACGTGCAGAGAGCGACAACGTCTCGTTGCAGCCACGTAGGTAGGGGAACGGTCGAGCATCCGGTAGTATTATATAAATGAGCCTCAGGCTCCACAACCTTTCCCTGGCGCAGGGATCGCAGCTGAGCAACTGCGAGCCAAGATTATTCCTTCACTCGTGCTCCAGTCTCGTTTTCCTGCTGTGACGCCAGCAGCAGTGGGAATCATGAACAACTGGTTTCGATGAGCGAATGGGATTCTTCACATTTTCGTCCCGATCCTGTAGGTAGGCTTGCGACACGGCAGCCTTGAGGAGGCGCCACAGCCCCTAATTTTCTTTGGCTGGGCTACGCGATATTATAGAGAGGTGCGTTACGAAGATAGTTAGCTAGTGGTGTGAGTACAAGGAGCGGGATTAATGTGAAGTAGATCCGTCTTAATGAAATATGATCTTGCGTTGATTTATAAGATCCTGGGTTATCTATTCCTATACGCGGATAATAGTTATGTACGATACCTGAGGCCGGACGTATGAAATATTTGTATATATCCTTGGGTTATGATCGTACTAGCCGCGCGCGCAGACGCGTTTGGCAGAAAGCAAAGGACCCTTAAATCTCAAAACCATGTCTCACGAGGCATATCTGACCCAGTTCACGATTACCATCATGCTAACGGCGTTGTAAATGAGAAATATGGGAGGCCCTAACTAGAAACCAGTTGCAATTCTATATTCTATACTATAATTTGGTTAAGCCTATCGGCACAGGCATAGGCATAGACATACAGGCATAGGCATGTGGCGACATCGGTTCGACAGTTCGAGGTGCATGTCATTAATCTGACAGGTCATGTTACACAACAGATGTGGAAAGGTCCCCTTCCCGCCATATGGGTGCCGTGTAGTACTTTAGTAGCTTCGGCCGCTTAGAGCGCCTCGTCCAGATACAAACGTAGATGCGTTATGAGAGGGCTCCTATCTATCCCTTTCCTTCACCCTTGTTCTACTTCCTATCGTATTACCACGTATTGCACGTAGCCATCTTAACGGTTTTAGGGAAGGCGTGATAGACTCGAAGAGACCTTGAGCTTGGTACAAGTTACATTTGAAGGCATATTAAAGACACTAGGTACCTAGGTAAAGGAGATATAGTTAGTGCGGGATGAATTATATGGTTACACGATCCCCCGCGTTGCGTACTACATACAACGGGAAATCCGAAGGGGCCCTGAAGAAAAAAAATAAATAAAAAAAATAAGCCTTTTTCTTTTCTCCCCCCCTCTCTCGAGCACGATGCTAGTAGCCACCTGTTGAAGAGTTGAACCGAACAGCTGTATATAATGCAATCTTAAGAATTTGCACCATATCTTACATTTCACTTTTGCTAGTTGGCATTAAAAATAAAATAAAAATGGAAGTAGAAATGGAAATGGAAATGGAAGAGTGCAAATCGAAACTTGTAATCTCTATGCTAAACTACCTCCTACCTGACGTACCCAGGCAGGTTGAACCAGCTAGAAATTTCGATCACGATAATTTGGATGTCAAGATTTATGTATTAACTTCTATATTTATACTAACATCCCAATAGAGATCCTATCGGGCATACTACCAACGAATGGGGTCCAGATCAGACTGTAATTGTGGCACGACAGAGATACCATCATGTCAGATCTCGTCTGCCAGACCGGAAGGGGGGGACTTGCGTCACTATCTCCGAATTTAAGGAGTAAAAATCATCTCCTCTATCTATCACCACATAACGAATCAAGTTTTTCTTTTTTGGTTTACCCATGCCGCCTCTCGGCTCATCGTACTTGCGCTGCTTAGATGCTAAATGTAACCTCCCTTATGTAACTCCACCAGTCAGTCCCCGATAGCCTGGATTTCATAAACCCACCCAGAACATCAAAATGAGAAATAGCCAGACGCCAAACGATGCCCTGACGTGACCTCCCGAGTTCCTTTGCCCAGATGAGGGGTATATACAACGAAAGTGACAGTAGCAACAACATAATTGAGTGAAAAGCGTACTTCCGAATCGGGTATAATGATAAGTAACACGTTATGTTCCGGAGTAGGATACAAATGCGATATTTGCTGATGGATGTATGGTGAATCTCAGAATATCGAGAAGGTGGACGTCGATGAACTTTGCTAACTGGCAGGTTAGTCCAGAATAGCCACCGCACACCACCTTTGCCCTGCCCCTGAGAGACGAAGACAATGAATTATTGTAATACCACTTCTTTTCTTGGCAATTTGTTCGGATATAAATTAAAATGGCCAGTTTTAAACGCGCTCTTCCACGGTTTTTGGTCGAATAGAACGTTGCTCCATCTGACGTTTCCTTTCGAGCTTAGCGTAATGAAGCCCACATGCATTGCACAATGTTCTTGCGCCGTCGGGCCCTCGTCGCCATTCTGGGGTATCGATCCTATTGCAGCTATGACACCTCCCAGGAGGAGCTGCGCGCTATAAATCTATGAGCATGTTGAAATGTTAGGGAACAGAGCGGAATGACTTACGCCTCGCCGCTTTTTTACTTCGTTGAGCCCGTACGGCTGTTTCATTGCATCGCCGTACATGCTAATATCATCGTCTCCTTCGTATGGTCCTTTGCCGCGACCCTCACGGGCCTTTTCAGTAGCCAAGCTATGCTGAACTATTTCACGAAGGTTTTCGAGAGAACGCTTGAGGAATTCTACGTTTCCCAGCATACTTGAAACTTCCTGGTCACTGGGCAGGCGCTCTGGGATTGGCTGTCCACCATGCTGCTCGGAGGCGATCTTACTATATGCCTCGGCGAAATTACAGACGGTCCTTGACGTCCACACCAACTGCTGTATTCGTTAACTATGGGAGAACACGAAACCTAAAAGTAGGGAGACTGACCTTGTTTAAACAATCTTGATAACCCCACGATTCAAAATGTCGATTCAGAGTAGCAGAATCATACCGATTTCTATGCATCCCATACTCATCATCACTGTGAAGCGGTGGCCGCGATTGATCGTAAGGTGGTAAGGATGGACCTAAATGGTGGGGAGAAATTGGTGCTCCGGGTAAAGGGTATTGACCTGGCGGGTAGGAAATTTGTGATGGAGGGTTTGCATGGGAGCTTGACACAACTTCCGGCGGTTTGACAGGATCGCGCTGTTCTTGGAATGCATACGTCGAATTTGGGGGGCCGGGAGGGCCCGGCGGCGGCCCAATATCTGACCGATAGCGGTAGAACTTGTCCTCGTGTGCTGGCGGAGCTGGTCGCGATTCTGGCGGGGGCTCAGATCTGAGTGGGGGAGGAAGGCTATGAGCACCGGCTAACGTTGTAGGAGTCGGCGAATAATGACTGGGCTTCGTTCCCGAGAAAACTTCTGATATGGAAGGGAGTGATTGCCGTTGGGAAGGCTCTGCCTCATTCGGTGTTCTCCTGCTCTCCCCGGGTGAAATCATGCCGGGCATCGGTGGCGGAGGTTGTTGGTGATAAGTGGGTGGGAAAGGAGGTTTATGAGGATGATATACCGGAGCTGGATTCATTAAAGCTGTGGCTGCCATTGTAGGCACTTCGCGGTGTCGCTCTGCTGGTTCTGGAAGTCGCTGGCTATACGTATCAAGTCTGCTACCGGAGGGGAAACCACTGATGTGAAGATATTGATCAACTTGAGCTCGACGAAATTATACCGGGCGCACTAGAGCGAATAGCTCCAAATAAGAACGGACCTTTGCCTAGTGCCAGATTCACCCGCTTCCATAGCGGGACTACTACCAATGGCGATGCCAAAATATCCGACCGATCAGCTAGGACGGCCTATGCATCTAAGCTGCCCGAGGCACTCGCGGGTGCTAAGTAAACTATTCTAATGACAACCCTGTGGTTGAACTCTGTGGTTGAACTTGCTGTTGTCTTAAAAAGTTGTGTCGATGCGAAACTAGGAAGGACAAGGACAAGGACGACTCGAGATGGTTTCCGTGACACGAACGAGCCGACTTGAGGCGGATTCGAGTCCACGGCCGTTCTGAATAAGTGCTTCCTAGAACTGGTACCAATATACGGGGAGGCAGCGCAAATGCTTCTACTATTTTCAGATTCTGTTTAGTTAGAAACATACGTTATACAAATGCAGCGGGGCAGGAAGAACGATTGAGATAATATCTTTCTTCTCCGGCGTTAAAACAGGAGCCCAGAATACGACACTAAATCGAATCACCACTAGTGGTGGCGGTACGGCTTTTGCCCTTGAGACATTCTTAGAGACGACTCTTACCTTAACTACTAAGTGGGTCTGGAATATAGTCCGAGGACGAATCTGTTCTTGGTCTGTAGATACGTGTATCGTTGTGGACGTATCGCTAATATAGTTCCGTCTCAAGGTTCCCGAGTAGTTGATATGCCAGCGATATTTCTGAAAGGAAACCCCCCTCTTTGGCTGATCTAAGCTTATATCGAAAGCTGTAGTGAGGCTCTCGGGAGACTTATCTCGTACAAAAAATAGAATGTATGAGTAAAGTATCAGAGTAGGTATCTGGGTATCCAGCAGGATTGAAGATGACGTCTATGGTAGGACGCAGCAGGCGAACCAAGATTTCTAAGTGTCGATATCTTCGGGGTTTATCTAGACCTCGTGATAATCGGATGGGGAGGAGGAAAGGGAAGAAAAGAGAAAAAAAAAAAAGTTCAAAAGTAATGACGAAAACGCAGGCGACGTGTTGTAAGTATTGAGAGAGTTAGTTCAGAGAAGTAAGCACAGCAGATTGGAGCGAGATGTATGCTACCTACAGTATGATGTACCATACTCAGATAGATGGGCAAATAACCTAGTTAACTATGCGTAATGAGGAACACCAAACCTGTAGTGCACGGTACATAAACTTAGGACACCCCTGCCTTACCCATTCACTAGGTATGTATCATCTGTACGTGCATTTACCACAGTACGGTACGGAGACTTCGAACCTTTGGGTCACTTCCATCAAGTGGGGGAGGACGGGGGCACGAAATACATATGTAGTCAGGACAAGGGTAAGTGGAATCTCTACAGGTCAGGGCTCCGCAGCCAGTCAGTTGGTACGGCGGACCTTCGCTTCTGTTAGAATCCTGGAGGTTAGGGAGTAGAGATTGCCTTGAGATTCTGAGCCACTTTACTCCCCTTCCCCACCTTCAACTACGGATCTTTAACATGATAACCGAATCCCCCCTAGATTCGTTGAAGAAAATTAACAAATTAACAAGTTAAGAAACTAAGAAATGAAGAATAATAATAAGAAAATTAATAAGAAAATCAACAAAGCGTCGTACCCGTATAGATGGTCGTGGGTACAATCTGGCAATCCCCGGGTAAGAAGGCACATAAAGGGCAAAACAACCACGTTTAGATGCGAGCAAGGTTTACTGCCGTAGTGATATGGTCGGCTATGATAAGCTAGGAATAGTTAGATGACGATCTTTTGTTTCTCAAACTTATGGGTAGCCCCAGTTACATGGGACTTTGTGGGCGAATCTGAACGCGAACGGATCGCTCCCGAAGGTCCAAGTCTTAGGGACCAATACAATATAGGCATAGCACCTGGCTTGCGTGGGAATAGCGAGTCCCGAAACCTGTCAGGTCACGCCATTATCCTCACAGCGAAATAAAGGTGGCACCACTTTTGGGCAATCCAGGGCTGTTAGACGGTGAAGGCTTTACTATGTACAGGCCCCCTTTGGTGGCGATGGGTCCAATCGACTAGCATCTCTTGACAACCCTTTGGCAACTTAGATCGAAGATGAGATGGCGGTAGGTCCTAGAGAATTGACCAGGGGTTTCCGCAAAGGGAGTGTTCCTGATTGGGGAAAAAAAGGGTATGATTCGGTACGCCTGAGGAACCCGACCTTCATGACGATCTCTCGGTGACAATCCGTAATATCCAAGAAGGATGCGGGCTCTTTTCAGAATAGCCATAGCACTAACAAGAGATCTGATGCCATAGTATAGTATGTCAGACGTAGTTAGATAATCAGAGCCTACTGAGAATCCGCCTACATAATACATAGTTATGTGGTATAGAAGTTCGAGTAAAACAACTTTGTTCTTGGGCGACGACGTGCCTGCGGGTACCCTATTAACCCAGCAGATACAAGGTCTTAAAGGAAGCTGCAGGCGAGCATCATTACTTGTTCGGCGAAGAAAAAAAAAATATAAAATTGTAAGATTCGGAGGTGACTGGGGGGTAAGAAAGATGGAAGACGGGGTTACGAAAAGAACATGGCGAGAGAGCATGAGCATGGCATGGCATGTGCTGCATGGGCTGAAGTTACCTATTATTACCATTATTGCTACCTATTCAGGTGTACAAGATGTAGGTACTTTTAGGTACGTAGATAAATACAAATGTACCTACGTACATAATACACGGGTACTTCAGTACGTACAGTACGTACAGTACGTATTATGCAGAGTACGAAGTACAAGAATACATCGGCTGGCGTAGCACTACACCAGATGGTAGACAATAGACAGCTAGACCATACGAAGGAATTGTCCCCATAAAGACCCACATAGTACCTAGGTATTGAATATGAGATCCATCTGGGTATCCATCTACTCTTTATTTTAGTCTGGTGGAGAAGGTTGACAGGAACCAGGTATGGTTGCTGCAAGATGCCGAAAGTGCATGTACAATTGGAGTACCTTTTTCGATCCCGTTGAGGCTGCACCTGGAAAAAAAATTTTTCTTGCCTACGTTCAAAGCATTCCTACCTACAATGATAATATATATTTCATCTACATACTAGATATCTGCCTACATGTAGGTATGCATTATGCATGTAAGTACTTAAAGGCGCACCTAACTTAGGAAGTTTATATATCCAAATACCTAGGAAGGTAGGTATATAATATAATAAATAATATATGCATTCTTAACTTAGCCTGTCATGTTTCTTTATGCATTTCTCGACGAATCTATTTTCTTATTTCCATTCTATTACCGCTATTAATCGTGATTATAAATTTAGGTACTTTATAGGCGATCATATAGATACAATGTAGTCGCGCTACACCCTTAACACGCCCGACACCGCTTATTGAAGATTCTAGGTCAATCACGTATTCATCTATTTAATATCTTACCAACTACATTTGTTTAAGATTCCGGCATTTAGGCCGTTATAAGAAATAAAGAAGATAGATCCCCATGTATCATTTAATTATTAGTATATGAAAACCTCCTTAATTTTTGTAGGGTGAAGCCTTGTGGAAATACTTTGTAAGATATATCCGAGTCTTAAAACGATAAAAGCGATACGATATTAAAGCTTGCTGAAAGAATTTTCCAAGCTTACACATGAATAAGTTAAATCCGATCTGATCAGATAAATTGTAGATTACAATAGCGTGGAAATATGTCCGCATTTGCATTAACTACTTAATTATATGTATTTGCCTGATATACCTATCTCTTTACCAAGCACCTGGATTTACGAATAAGTTTGAACGTACCAACAGAAAGCCGTTAGCCCACGTTTCCCGCTAAATCTTGCCTCTTTTTGTTTGTTTCCAGACACCAGGCGCATAATTAAAAGTAGATACCTAGCTACTTACATCATACCATACCAAAGTAGGTACCTACATATGCAACCGTTAGGGTCGGGAATACATATCGGAAAATACATCTATACATTACCTTATTGAATACATCTACGTACTTCTGGTGGCACATACTACTTAGAAACGATTAAATACCTGGTTCGTACTTGCACTGTATTTCTTTTATCTGAATTTTATTTTTATTTTTTTGACTAAATCTTCGAGGCCCTATGTTGGGAATCCACCTCTTAACCGTACCCAAACACATATCTATCAAATGAGGTACTTACCTCTTTTAATGAATTCCCTTTGGCTTAGTTAATTAATCTTTTTACTTCAAACTTACTTGCACGACATATCGCAATGTTTTTTGGTAACTCAATTTTCTGAAAACTCGACCTTTTAAATATTTTTGCTGTTTTATTCCTATTAGTATCAACTTATCCCGTTGAGCTAATGCTTGTCATAGATGTTGATGCCGACAAAAGCCAACGTCATCTACTGCGAATACATGATGATAAATACCCTCAGCCATCTTTTAGCTGGTGTTGTCAGCCAATCTAAGATCACCATTTCATCCCGGGGTTTCGGTCAGATTTGGAGAACCATGTGGACAAATGGTTCGACTCTGGTTAGCGTGCAATTAATCGATCAGGACTCGTCCTCGGCTAGATTGCCTGCGCCCCCATGCTACTAAACAAATTTTCGGAGATCTCGCATCCAGATTGGCTTGTTTCGATAGATTAGCGACCGATACGCTGAGAGGTAACTTGGTGACTTGAACCGCCCGGCTGGAATCAGCAATGGGTTGTTGGTGTTAGGACGCTTCTAGTATGTATGACACATCTATTAGGACGACCTGATTGTGCTTTATTAGACGTGTTTCCCCTACGCCGTCGAGCATATCACTGCGTATGCTATCGATCCTCCCCCCAAATGCGGGTGTAGGCTAGAAAGGAAAATATAAGAACAAATCTATATCCGATTCGACAAACCTACAACTTGATATACAGGTACCTACCTAAATATTGGAACAGAGGTAATTAAGTAAGTACCTATTTAAGACCTCTTTTATACTTTTTTATGCGTATAGTCATCGAGAGGAATCAAAAAATTAACATTTCTTCAAAGTAACATTTATCAAATTCCCGCAGCTTCCTTTTTCTGGGATATCCAGAAAGATCATCATGCTCGCTATGAGATAGACACGCTACCCTACTTGGAGCATAATTCATTATGCGCAATATGTGCAACGATTACGAGTTTCCGAATTACAATGCGCAATTTGCCGGCGTCACACACCTTTGATGGGTCCCTAATTTACATGCTACCTGGACTAAATTGCTAATGCGTACGATACCCCCGGGACCTGGGTAGGCAGATCACGTTCGTATATATACATATTTGTATTTTCTTCGTTAGGTATCGATCAGATTGCGGTTAGCTGCATCAACTGATCTTGCACGTAAAACTGCCGAACCACAAATGTGCAACGGCTAACTTTTCGCGGAATATATTTCGCCAAAAAATCCTAGCCTCGCAGGGCGAAGATCCGATCTTCCTAGCTGTACACACAAGGTACAAAGAAACCACCCAAACATCCCCTAGCATCGTATTGTATCGTCAAAGGATTGCCCGAATTGTGCTCATTATGCTTGGGCAGTAAGATTGACCATAATATGGAGCAATACAACTCGGCTACCTTATCACATATCTCTTTTTTTTTTTCCTCTTCCCTGAGGAAACTTGCATAACTCACCAACCTTCAACCTAACAAAGTACAGGCAGAAGAATAAAACTTATTATTAGATTAGGATGAGGGTGGCTCTCAATTCTATGCACCCTTATGAAGAAGTAAGTACTATGATAGGCCCCGTTCAGCCGTATTGTTCTACATACTTGTGTGAGGTACTTATGAGTCAAACAAAAGACGATCTTCAAGGGATCAGTCGACTGGTAGTTATTCTTGCGTCATAACACCACGGACGATGGCCTCGGTGTCTATTTGTCTTTTTTTAGGTGCGCGTGACATTAGACTTATCAACACGAGGTCCGGACGCAATAGGAGCACAGGGCACGAGTTTACGACTTCGTGTAACATTCATGCTGGTAGATTGACCCTCCTGAGAGCGGGAACACGTAACAAGTCACAAATTCCATCTTAAAAAAAGAAGCTGATGCGATCTAGAAGCTATCGGGTAGGTATATCTAAAAAGGGAGAGGAAACCTAGATCGATGAATCGAGACCAGATTTATGACCACCGACAGGGAACACCCCTCCTCCAGCTACGCGTCTGTTCCGTACTTTTTTTTTGTTCACTTAAAAAAAGATATGTCAGCACCATATCGCATGCGGCACCTATCAATTTGCCTAATAAGGTATCTGTCTCCTATCCATTAGGTACATATATATATTAATGTAAGTCGACTACGGATGCGTATCTATTTACACATTTATTCCCGCAGCAACAAAAGACCTATCCGGGTGATTTTATTTCATTCATACAAATGCGTACTATGTATACGCGGATTCATTCGGGAACCCCGTATGGTTCACGAGGTACTAATATGCCTAGGTAGGTATATTATAGCCCATACCAAATCACTCTTATGGATTTATGGTTTATGGTTTATGGTATATAGTGTAGAATACGGGTGGAGGTTGCCAAGCAAGCTAAGATCGCCAATTCCAACAGTTGTCCATATGTACACTATATGAAAGCTAGCTGGGCAGCCTGACGGTGTAAGGCGTTGTCATCGCCTTAGCTGCCTCCACTTAGGAAAATACTAGAAGCCCTCCAGCGACAAGCACCCTGTTCGAGGATCCGGAAAGGCCATCCCCCTATGTCAAAAGAACCCGCAGGTTATTTTCCCATTGGCGGAATGAAGTCCTATGGTTGTCACTATCTCGACTTCATACGCACTAGCAACAAATTATTAATACGTCCCAGGTCCACTTGGTGAAAATACATGGTTGAATATGCTACTTTCCTTTGGTCGTCCCTATTCATCAGCCTGAGGTTTGAAGGCTTAAAGTGTATTAGTCGTGGGTAAAGACGAGTTACTCCCAAGATATGGGCGCGGGTATGTCGGCGAACTATCCGTTCTTCGTACGTACATACATACATACATACCTACCTACCTACCTGCCTACCTGCCTACCTACGCATGCACATTAGGAGATAGGGACGGTGAACATAATGCTGCGCTGTGCCATCGAAATGTCAGCTAAGGCTAATAATATAAGTGGCCCTTTTTAAACCTTCCGGGATTTGCTCTATTCATCTCGGCCAGTATTCGGGATCTGCCCTAGGAGAACATGTGGGTCAAAACTATTACACGGGCAGGAAAAGGTGAAAGGGAGAGGCTACGACGTATAGATTTCCAATCCACCGCCGTAACGGTTCCTGGTCAGCCTGTGCTTGAATCACTCGAACCCCACGCGTAGAGAGTCCTAGTTGACGCCAGAAAGTCTAGAAAAACTAGAAGATGCCCCAGACTGCCGGGTTTGCATCCGATTCAGGAATTAATACCCCTGAAGTCTTCCCGAATCGGGGGCAGATCGTCATATACGATAGGCCGCATCGCTCCTCGGTTAGGAATTAAGATGCCTGGGCTAGATCCTATGTATCATCCAAGTACAGAGGCGATTAGGTTGGTAAAGAAGAGCCTTGTACTCGATGAGATCTGGTGAAGAGATCATATCTACCTAAACTGCCCAGTGGAATAGTTTCTACCTGGGGTAACGCGCATATCTCATCGCTGATTCCTTCACGTGCTACATTAAAACATCATATAGCGACGCCGGATTTAGTTAAGGCCGTATCATGTTAGAGGAATATTAACAGCGCCTTGCCGGCCACAAGTTTTATTTGAGGACGCTTCCTACGGGATTGACGACTCAGCCCGAGATACGGCAGGCAAAACAATGAGTCGCGCTTTATCTATATCCGCTAATAGTATCGTATGATATAGGCCATTTGTGGGTACCATGTTCGAGGACTACCTTTTGCCGAACGTCTAAGAACTCCCGGGGAAGGTCATCGAGAGCCTCACTCGCAGAACCACGTTAGGGCAAGCTGTCAAACTCGCAGCAATGCTGCACAACGTCGGAATAGGTGAGATTGTTTGTCACGAACCACGAGGTATGCTAACGTTTGGGAGCTTTAGTTAGATAGGTTCCTTGGTGGTGAGGCGAGCATCCTAACGTCCTAGCGTTGCATCCGGAACCTATGATAGGATGAGTTAACTTCCGCGCTCCCCCGATTTACAAATATTGGTTGCAAGAGTGGTACGGTGCAAAGCTCTGGAAAATTGGGTGCCTAACGTCAGCCATCGACCCAAGACTACGGCGTAATCTGGATTCCAAGACGGCCTAGGTATGCAGACCACCAGATCTGTCTCGCTCTCGTGGAAGGAATATTCCTTAAATTTTTTTCTTTCCCCTTCCGCTACTTTGGTACTGGACCGGGGTCTTCCGTTCTTCCAGCAATCACCTGGTCCGGTACCAGACTACCAGATTCGCTGGCGTTTCACCTTCATGATGCCCCGCGCCCTCCCACGGGGTGTGGTTTCACTGCCAGGAGCCGAGAATTACTATCGTGCCCGTGATCCCCCGTGCTCAATAATGCGCAATCGTTATTATAAGGGAGACTATCCTTCATATACGCACGAAAGCCATACACACGCCCCCAGACCTCGCTCCGGAGCCAGCTATCATCTCGTTATACATTTCATTGCCAACGTGCATACTGCCTTTTCAGTCAGTACCATTGCCGTTCCGTGATCGGTTCGATACATCTCAACATCCGGCGGATATTGAAAATCGCTCACTAAGGATTATGCCATCATGACCAGTCTTGCACGTGTCAGAATAAGCTGGCAGATGACCCCCCCCTTTTTTTGTGTCTTTAGTTTAAGGAGTACATTTCCCCTATCTCCTACTTCAACATACAATATTGTGTCATGATAAGTTATCACAGACTTTTTCCATCGTGTTGTGCTAGAATATCAACCTTCCCGGTGCTATTCGTGGATGTAGACTTTACATTTCCGTTTGTTTAATAGGTCTTCCCCTACGACCAGATTAGGCTGAAAGGACCTTCTTTTTTTTGGAATCTGGATCTCTGACCGCGAGCCAATGATACCCAACAAGTATGATCGCCTGATCTTATAGTAGATCTAGCGTGGGGCGTTTCCCGTTTCTTCATAATTACTACCCTTTCTTATCTCATCATATAAACCGCGTCGCAACGGTGTCCCATTGAGGTAACCACTTATCCGACGTTGCCTTTCTCTTGGCCGGATCTGGAAGCTGATTCGGCTCGGCCCTGGATATGCTCGCTGAATAAGGGGTACTTGACTCAGCCGAATTCCACGACGGAAAACTCCATCGTTTCTATCTTGATAAATTGCATTCCCATATAATGTCCAGGTTGTATGGGTGTGTATATTAGCTGGTAGTGTGTAGTGTGTAGTGTGTAGTGTGTAGTGTGTAGTGTAGGTAGGATTCGCCCAGGCGTAACAGACTTAACAGACCTCTACGCCTTTCATTGCTACTTCTGTAACATAATCCCCTCTTTAAACGAGCTAGCCCATTTCTCAAATGCATGTATGCAATGTATAATGATATTGATACTGGCTAGCTCACCTCTCGGCGATGCTGCCGTGCAGAAACCTTTCCGGCCTCGGGGGTCCCGTTGCCGCCAGTATTGCCGTAATATGTTTGTTGCATGCGCTCTGAAGCGAGCACCCGGCCTACCCTTGCCTTTCTCTCGGATGACTTAACCAAGTCGACGCAGTCCCTATGCTATCCAAAGGCGAGCCTTAACCATTGTTACGTATGTACATATTGTCGTATTAATGCACATATATACTTCGTACATAATAAAACTACGACATGCCCCGCTACGACGTCGCCTTGCCCCGGTCCTATCATACCCTCATCATATTGTACGGTAAGGATAGCAATACAGTTTGAGGCATGCAAATTGTTCGGTCATCCGCTTGCCCGGGTGTGTTTTGTCACTTATCACTTTTTTTTTCGCAGGGGAACAAGCATAAATTTATATGGTTCTGCAGTGGGCACCACCTGTTTCCGTGGCTCAGGATTATTGGATGCGACTGATGAATGCGGTCCACTAGAGGGGAGGGCGTCGTGTAGTGTACAATCGTACAGTACAGCATCGTATGTAGCCGGCAAGCGTCAGGTGGGTCGGGGCATATCGTGAGTTTGAGAGTTAGAAAGCCTGAGACGCCTCTGTGTGAGAGGCGAAGCACTACGTAACCAAGGCCGGGGATATACAGGCAGACAGATGACTGTAGATACAATCCGGAGGTGGCCGGGCACGCAACCAGGTTGTCTTCTTATGTTCTTCGATGGGGAAGCACCTGGAAGCCAAGGCGCAATGAATTTAGGAATATCACATGAGCTTTCCTTACCTAACACGATGGAACTCTTCCCCAATGCGACGCTCGGGAAACTGAAATGCAACGCTGTGGCTTTGGACCCGGCGATCACTGGGGGTTCCACTGTACCCACTGCATGCTTATCACGGCGAAGGAGGGTGACAGGGAGGGAGACAAGGAATTCCTGACCTCCTATTGGCGCAGCAAACTCCGGTGAAAGGAGTGGTGGTGAGCGATTGTTGGAATCCCACCGCCCACAGGACAATCCCAGAGCCTGGTCCTTGAATGAATTAATGAATTAGATTGGGACCGTTTTCTCCCTGCCACTTCTACACCTCTGCCAGGATGGTAAATCATAACGTCCCCACTACCCCATATTTTTTACCCTTATTATGGAGAAGTATTAATTACTTATTTTTATATAGAAAGGTATAAAAGCTTAATATTTTTTAAAATTAATTATTTTCTAAATATCTTTAATATTATTGTTAATTTTGAAATTATTTACACTTATTTTATATAATTTAAATTTTTAAAAAAATGAATTTACAAATAAAGCTAACTTAAATATATTGTTAATGGTTAATTCCAATTATAATAATACCTATATCCTCCAAAACTCTTATTAAAAATTAATAAAACCTACGCCTTTTTAAATCCGTATAAACCTCTTATTTAAATAAATAACCATATTAACAATTTAAAAACACCAATACCACAAATTCATAAGCCCTTAAATTTACTTAAAAATAACAATATAAAATATATGTTTTAAAAAAATACCACCCTAATTTAACATATTTAAAGTTAATTAAATAAACTAATTATATATATAATTAAATCCAACGAACACTTAATAGCCTTCTATTGCCTCATAAATAAGGCAATTATAGCCTAAAAAAAATAACTCTAAGCGAGATATATACTTTATTAACATTTTTATATATTAATGATAGTTATTGCCTTGTACTTTAATTTAATTTATAATTTATAATATTTAAAATAAATTAATATAAAGAGGTTATTATAAATTGTACATTTTGAAATTTAAGCTTCAAACGCCAGTGCCGAGACTATTCAAAGCTCCCATTAACCAAAAAAAACCTAAAATATTATACTAAAATTACTACTAAGTACTTAAAAACCTGGCCAACATCTAAAATATAATTTAAAAAAAGCCTTGTTTGGAGCAATAAGATCTAATATACAAATTAATTATGTATAATATAATTTATTACTATACACCAACTTAAAAATCCTTATTCTTTTAATCTTATATAAGAGTAAAATTGTTACGGTTAGATATTTTAGGCCTGTTTTCAAAGGCAATACAAAAGGCCTTATCATATTTAACCTTAAAGTAAAGATAAAATAAATTTTATAAAATATTATATAATTATTTTACCTTTAATAAAACAATTTTTGGATAGTTTACCAGTCCATACAATCTTTCAACATAATGGTGTTCCAGTATATCATTTAAAACAAACATTAAGGGTCTTAAATTAAATGGAAATTTATTATATAAAATAACCACCTAATAACCCTAACTTAAACCTTATTAAAAATATATGGGCTTAAATAAAAAATTAATTAAAATTAAATTATAATTTAAGGGAATTAAATGTTAAATAATTAAAAAAAGCTATTTTCAATACTTGGAAAGTTATTTCTAAAGACCTTTTAATATCTCTTTCATTATTAATATATAATAAAATAATTAATATATAAAATTAAAAAAGAAAACAACAATTTACCTAAATTTCAAATTTTTTAAAATCTTATATTTTTACATATAAAATTATATAAAAAATAACATATCTCCAGAAATAGATATTATTTATGGGGTTATGGGAGCCGTTATGATTTACCATCCTGGTAGAGGTGTATTAGATGGATGCATTGCAGGATCTGACTTCTAACCTAGTCCTCCATACAGCGTCCTCGCCTCGCCTGGGGTCAGGGGCTAGCTACTCCCATAGGCGACGCCGGACTGGCCAATAGCCTCCCCCCTAACTCATCCCAAGTCATAAAGCGTCCAGTAAGTCTTCACTAGCCGGCTGCCCTTGCGGGTACTCTATTATACGTATTGTACATATGATATATTCCCGGGGTAGGGAGCCAGCTCTGACGTTGTGTTCTATAGCCGAAGGGCGTGTCGTCACAAAGCATGGGATTTTGTCATTTATCACTTTCCACGAGGGCGAGAGGGTTCAAGAGCCAACAGGATGAGTTGTCAATTATTGTAAATCACTTGTATTATCTCAGGGAACTATACGTGGTACACAACTGCTGATTAGAGATGAGTACTACCACACTCTTGGAATCTCTATCGCCGTTCCGCATATCGGGACGTACGATTTTACTTGGTCAAAACAATCAGTGTATCTCCTAAGCTGCGCTGGAAAAGTGATCGCCGAGAATGTTCCCCCTGGGTCAGTCCTATGTATGTGTTTGTATCGATACACCTACCTTATGCCGTAATAATAACTAACACCCTTTGCTGGTAACCTCGGCTGCTTGCGAATTGCAAATGCCACTCGTACGGCCGACCGCCTTTTCTGTATGCCCAAAAAGCTTATGTTTTTTCCCCTCAAGATATCTTAGATCGCGATCCTATGCATCGAGATAATCTAACCAGAATCCAAGCCTCGTACCCGTCCAGCATGTGCTACCCCTTATAAGTTTTTATAATTATGTAAGATACTGACAGCATTGTCTTAAGCAGCTGTTTCAGCCTTACTGTCAATGTAGTCCCTCCGTTTACTACCCAATAGGATCCCCTACATGATGGGTTTCTTTATGTAGTGTATGTCTTAGCTTCCCTTCCCCAGCCGATAGGCTCAGTAGCGTGGCCAAGAATATGTAGGCTTTCCCAAGCAACACCTTGTCGCTACCCATCCTAATATACCATAATACCTACCTAAAACAGAGCGGGCGGGATATCCGCCCAAATGTGTACGAGAGGTATCTATGGTGTCTTCATTACACTCTCGTGTATCTACGCCCCCGTAGTCTAATCTCATCTATTTCGCACATAGATCATCTTCGCGTCGCTGGTCCGATGAGAGTGCCGACCTATGAATTGTCTACACGCGCTACGTTATTCCTTAAAGTAGAGTTACCGTCCCGTCTATCCTTGGATACGTGCAAGTAAGCAAGGGAAAGACGGCAAGATGCAGTCAACCGAGACAGTTAACCAACGAATCTCGGACTACTTATACACAACAAGCTATACGCCCTGCTAGCCCTCCATGCAATGCAATCGTTGCTACAAGAATCCATCGGCAATGTAACTGTCGACATTCACAGTAATCCGTTGCCTGCGAGACGGAGTGGCGTCGAGGTGGTAAGCTGACCATCAGATTCCCGCGGCCATTATCGAGGGTTCGGAAGAATGAAAGACAGAAAAAAAAAAAGAGACCTGTCGTTTCATTTAACTTTTTTTTCTCTGGTCTGAGCAACTAGACCCGATCTCTCGATTTCTCCATGCAATCTTGCAGGAGGGGGCGCCCTTCAGTGATCTTATTGCTCCCCCTCCCTTCTCACCTTTTTTCCCGCCGAGTCTCGCAAGCCAATCCCAGTTTTCCACATGCACCACCATAAGCGGATAACGCGTGGGCTTCGGGTGGTCGCATGGTCGGCGCTCGATCTCGAATCATCTACCTGTTTTCGCTTTGGTTGGAGGATCCCGTCCTTACACATACAACAAGATAATGACGCAGTCCTTGTGCTTCGCAATCTCTTGCGCCGACTGCTGCCGCGACGATCCAACCTCCGGGGTACGCGCGTGTGTGGCGAGTACCGCCGTATATCCGGACGGGGTCGTTCTGGACCCCTTAAGATATCATATCCTATCCTTCTACAAATGTCCATCTGCATACGCCGAGCCTTCTACTGTGCCGTTGGTGATCTGCTCTCAGTTGGGCCTTTCGACCGGCCTACCTGAAGGCATAGTTGATATGTGACAGGTCTCCCATGGTTGCCTCGGGTAGCAGTTAGACGAGCGTCGGGCTTCAGGTCTCATTGTAGAGGGGATGGAGTACGAAACCACCACCGGATGACGTAGCATCAAAAATAGCATTTTCCATACACGGGAATATCATTATGCGCAATCTTGAATTACCACCAAGTTACCACGATTAGCGTTTACACAGTAGCTTGTACGTGACATCATACAAGTTATGGACTCTCTTGGCACGTCTTAAACTCGGTAATTTAAATGGTGCTTCGTTGAAACCTTGCCCGAGCGGAGACAAGATCAGTCGGAAGCCCAGCTGATCGGAACGCATCAGATTAATTGCGAGCCCCAAGCTCCCCTGAGTGGCGTCGTGGCGCCGTGACCACAGTAGCTGCACATCTGTAAGTTGGGTTGGACTCCTGAGTCATCATCTAAGTCATCATCTACTACATCCCATCCTATCCTTACTCCTATAATATATCTAGCACCGAGAGGAATTATGTCTTTCTATAGAGGTGGATAGGCTTAATAAATTCAGCCAGATGGACTCTTGCGTCACACTTTGGTATACTTTGGTTTGTAGTAGGCCCGGGGATCGAGAGGCCATCTTAAAAGAGAAAAGAGGAAGCTATAAGAAAGCCCCCTGGCACTTGAGGCTTTTTACCCGGGGCGTATGCTTAAACGTATTGCGGATAGCTTGCGGGAAAGGCCTCGTGGGTTTGCTCCCAAAAGTCATGGCTAACCTCTACATAGTCTAGCCCTATGGGCCCCGTTACAGGATATAATATACCGGGATATACTCCCTATGCATACCCTAATATGTACAGTAATATATTCGATCCACTATGAGACTGGGTAAGTGTGAATATGACGCAGCAGTGTAAATGTACAAGAGTACTACATGTCTTGTCTTTAGATGTCCAGTTGCCTCTTTTGGTGTTTCTTCGCTAGGCTTGCCCAAAGACATACATCGTTGCTACGTAGTAACGCTCGTAGATGAGATTCAGTACCATTTACGCGTATATAAACTTAACTAGGTACCCAAGTGCCCGCTTCTTCATTCCAAGTACAATGACTATAAGGTAATAGATGCAATACACTAACACAAACGCGCCTTTCTGCGAAAGTCTTCACCAGCACTATCTACGCAGGCGTAGCCAAGGACCATGAGGATTTCGTAAGTTAACTGCCAATATATTGATCATCTATAATATAAGACCTTCCCATTGCCCGTCCTGGGTACTTTTAAGTCCCCATTCCCCTTGGTTAGGTAGGCTTGAGAGGAATCGGCGAGAGATTTGACGACCAGGAACCGAGCGTTGATGGCTCCAGGCAGACGGAAAGCAACCGCGGGGGCTGGGCCAAAGGATGCTACCGATAGAAGCAAGGTGCTAATGGATATAAGTAGCATTTCGGTACCAAAAAGACTGGTGCTGGGATAGTCAACCGGGGGGACGGAGTAGTAGATTCAGCGGCGGTGACAAGGTCAATAGGACCTACTCTCTTTCTACACCTATTTCCACCGCTCATCATCACGTCTATTGCAATATTCAATTAGGCAATAGTGTGTATGGAGCAGGTAGCTCCATAAGTATCTGTTAAAGTAGGTGGGATGGAAGATATACACCTGGTGTAAGAACAACATATGCTCGATCCGCATCTGGCTTCATCGCCCCTTCGAGTAACTCCGATCAATATAAGCTAGGCATCTGCCATATAGAGTGGGCTGGAGCACGCTTATTTCCACACGCCACCATCTCCGCTAACGTCACCGACGTTGATGGTACACGTAAGTTTGCGCTTGTCAGCCTATGACCGCAAAGGCG
The DNA here is from genome assembly GCA_025201765.1 of Daldinia sp. FL1419. Lineage (NCBI taxonomy): Eukaryota > Fungi > Ascomycota > Sordariomycetes > Xylariales > Hypoxylaceae > Daldinia > Daldinia sp. FL1419. The sequence goes on from MU623341.1 coordinate 492,364, forward strand.
TAACGAAGCATATCATAGGGCCTGCAGAATTCCCGATACCAAAAACAGAATAATATACCCAATCAGGAAGATGGCTTAGTTACTGAAACATGCGGCGCGCCGAATCTAGTACACGGGTCTCCTTCCAGATTCTATCTTCCCCAGCCGCCCCCCTATTAAGGCGTCCGTCTTCCGTACAGCGAGGCCAATCATGTCAGCAGATAATTCCACAAGAGGATGATAGATGGAGACCTCCACGATTTTATCTGCTCACTTCACGTATTACTCAGTATTGTTGCTCCTATCGCAAGTTTTAACCAGTAGATATAGGTACCTCTTGGGTAGGTAGGTAGCCATGTACAAGGTCATATCCACACCTCGAAACACTAAATTTAATAGGGAAGTCTTTCAAGTAGATTTTCTAATCGCCTTGCTATTAATCAATTATTAGTGGCAATCTCTTGCGAAGACGTCGATTGCTTCAATTAGGTCGAAGAGCGAAGCTAGTGAAGCAGAAGCGCATCGAAGGGGCAGAAGAGTCTGGTGTATAAGTGATGGTTGGAGCAACATGCCGACTGATGTTGGGAATGCAGAAACGCATTCAAATGAACAAGATGTGATAATTGACGATGACATGCAGTCATAAATATAATTCATTTCTTAATTATTCGTTCCCATCTCGGTAAGGGATGTAAGCGTTCACGTAAGGGGCTATGTTAGTTTACTTCACACATTTCAGCTACCCCTCCGAGTATCACGAGATACTTCTTGTCGCCGTATATACATGGTCCTCGGGCAGTAAATGTCCTGCAAAGACTCATTATCTAGTTTTTGAGACTCTTTGACCAATGATCTTTCCCCATCCCCGCTGGAGACTGATGGGTATGTTAGCCCCTGTGGTTGAGTCGACGAAGTCGTCTTCATTACCGATACTGGTTTATGCATTGCCCTCGCCTTCGTGAAGCTCCTCTATTATACCGGCGCCACCATTTACCTGACAGGACGGTTATCTGCCAAATAAACTCCGAGCCGCCACAGCCCAAGTTAACTCCGTCTCCCCCCCCTTTGACGGTATCAAACCTTAAAGCCGTTATTTGTCGGTATTTCCAACGTCAAGATAGCCAGGCCAGTAGTGAGTTCTTTCACTGCCCAAGGTATGCATGCATCCGGATATCCTATGGAATGGTGCCTTTAATAGGCGTCTGTCGGGGAGGCGTCACGAAGGGGGCAGTCAGGCACATGTAAGCGCGAATTATATTACGCCGCTACTCCCCACGCGGGAATGGTCACCGGAGCTCCGCGCTGCTGTGCGGAGGTCAGCCATTCCTGGCAGCACGTGGATCGTATAGTTAGGTTCAGCATATATTCGTAAAGGTGCACCTTAGATACCGACCCGGGAGATAGCCTTGAGCTCTTTGTGATATTTTAAAAGAAGTTCGTCTGTATGGCTTGGAGCATGGTGCCTATATAATGCTGCACTTTGGCCTATTTCTCGGGATGAGTGAATATCCTACTGGCGTGCGCATCTGGATGTTATACAGCTACCTATGTAGGCTAAATGAAGCATCAGAAGAGAAGGTGGCCATGTGCGAGAATGGAAGCATCGTGTTTGAAATCATGTTTGATTCTACTACATGAAGTATCTACTACGCTACACTTAAGGCGAGTGTTCAATAAAATACTCCCTAATTCAAGGATTAAGCATTTCTGCCAATCTCGTCGCGTTGGCAAAGGTTTCAAGTATACCTAGATACCCAGGTGGCATATATGCGCATTGGCAGAGGGAATGGCACCTCAAGTGATCGATTCAGCGTTGTAGAAATTATCGAAACAGATTATTGAACGAATGACTTTATTTTTATAAAGGCTAATGAGAGTATTACATAGCAAGAACCATGTAGTAAAGAGTAAAGGAGTGACTATAGAGTATATCTACCTAGGTAGGTACCTAGGCATTTATGGCAGTTCAGTGATTGAAAACTGCCATCGACTAACAAATGGGCACTTTCTTTAACACGCTTTACCGCTCGTGCGTCTGCGCTTCATTTATGGCTTCGTTTCTGGCTTCGTTTCCGGCGTAAAACTGTACGGGGCTCATTTGTTGTCCATGATCTCCCAACTGACCGTCACAGTGATCTCGCCATACTTCCCTGCAATAGAGGCAGTTTCGCTTTCGTGGATAGAGGGAGTGAACACCTGATTTCCGTGTGCAATCTCGTCATTAGAGGAATTCTTGAGATCAGCTGTGATGACAAGAGGGCTCTGGTTTGATACGGCTATCGTAGACCTCGATAGAGGGATTTCGGCATTTTCAAATACACCTTTACGATTACAGAGTCAGCCCTAGTTATAAAATGAAGGACAGTTCTTTTGCTTGGGCTCTGGTGGGGGAAATAGGATGGGGATCTACATATCCCTCCTGAACGCTGCTAAAGGGGAATAAATAACACTCGAAATCACATACCGAGGGGACTGTAGCGAGTCTTGAAAAGAGTCACGTCACCGAAGCCGTTGTTAGCTACTATACTGCCGTATATATTAGCGATATTATCAACGTCTCCTTTCGTGAGAGAGACTTTGACACGAGCCAGAAAAGCGTCGTCCAGCACAACGTATTCCACCGCTGCGTAGAAAGTCCTGTTTGTAACGAGAGGCCTATTGATGAGTTGATTGTATTTGTTCGTTGTATCGTAGTAGTTCCACAGGATCTGTCCCCGACTGATATTTTCAGCTGGAGACGCGGAGGTTCTTTTGCCCTGAATATCTATGTTGATAGTGAAGCTATCGGCGGCCACGATGGATCGGTCTGGGCCTGTCAATGTAATGTTGTCGTCCGGGTAGACAGACTCGGCCTTATTTTCTTCCACATTGAAAATGTACTGGGCGGATAACCCATCGATTATCTCGATGGTTCCGTAGACACCCAAGCTACCTTGGTCACCAACTTTATTAATTCGGACCGAGAATATCTCAGCCAGCATGCGGCCTCGGGCATACTTGTCCCAAGGGGGACTGACGGCGGAAATGGGGATAGGCGGGGATGGACGATGTTGCAATATGCCTAACGGCTTAATGATGCCGAACTTGTCTGTGATGTTCTGCTTATTTTTGGGGAGCCTAAAGTGGTCGGGGTCCGGGTCCTGCTCGGTATGTATCAACGCTTCAGAAAATGCTCCCCATGCGTCTTCGAGACCGATCAAATCGGACGATGGGATTATATTGTTAGTCCAGTTTTCTTCTATGAACAGAGTTATCTCTTCGAACCTGACCGACTCTGATATCATTTGGGTAAGAACGAGGAGAGATCTCGCCGTATCTGGCCTCAAATCCGCCGTCACGGAGCCTTTTAGTCGTGCAAGTTGTTCCATGGCGTCGGAGAAATTCGACTCGCCAAGCTCTAAATGTGGTCTTGTGTGCGTTGAGATTCTCTCCAATGAGGCGTAGCTACCGTCGAATCCCACGAAGGTTGACCCTGGAATTAAATGCTGGCTACACAGCGCCTCGACGCCGACTTCATACCATTGACTGCCTTCTGCGTCGTTTCGGAAACCATCCAAGTATAGGCTATCGCTTCGGAGTCGCAATCTTAGCGATAGGGAATCGAATCCTTTCACCACTACAACATCGATCCATTTCAGAGGGTTAGACGGGCGAGGAAATGCTGGAATATTTTCGACGAAAGCTCCGGGATCGCTACAGGTCCAACGAAGCCTGTGTATGAAGTCCCGGTATATCCCAGGATGCTCTCCTACGAAAAAGTGAATAGTATTGTCACTCATGATTTCCAAGAGTGTTTGAAGATCAATGTGAATATACTAGAGGAGATGAGCAAAAAGGTAGATATCCAGGAAGAATGGTCTGTTCTGTAGCAAGAGATTTCGAAGAGAACATGGTATATTTATAACCATCCGAGGCGACAACCTGGATACATGGTCAAAACCGCACCACCCTTTGAAAGCTCGCTTGTGCCAAGGAAGTCCTAGTAGCCGGGTAGACTTGTCCAATTAGTTAGCTGACGAAAAATCACCAAGCGGAAGACGAACGAACACAGGTGGCCTGCGTTGATGACTTGTGCTACTAAAGTCAAAAATTGGTTGGGTTTGGGAGCGAGTGTAGTGTTATCACCAAATTCTAGCTAGCTTACATGTACGACAGTTATTAATTAAGGAGCTGAGTTTTGGTAAGGATTTTCGACTCTAGTGATACTGATGATGTCCATAATGTTCGCGTACAATCAAGATGGGATGGCCCATACCGTTACGTGCGACGAAAGGAGATGGCTAGCTGTATGCATTTCATCTGCATGCAACGATAATGGTAACGGTCCCAGTAAGCAGATCACCAGTCGAGCGTGAAGTAGCGGTCCTCCTTCAGATTTTCAACGTTCAACCCATCTCGGCCTTAGACGGGAATGGAGAGCTATCCTAACCTCATGTATCCCATTGTGTTTTAAATGACCATTTTTAATCACGGCTATCAATACCTACCTACATTATGGGTTGCGTTCATCATAACCCTGTGCGTTTAGTGACTGAGTTTTGGGGAAAGCTTGATGCTTTTGGATTCAGATATTGCTGGTTAGACGTAAAATGAAGCCGGCGAGAAGACGACCATAGAATACCTTACCCGATCGAACGAGCACAGATCGGAAAGCAGACTGCGGATAACGACATTCGGAGGTAGTTATCGTGGTCAACATGTCCAAATTGGGAGATGCGAAGCTGAAAACCTTCTTGTGTTTTGGACCGGCGTAGTGCACGAGGACGAACGGATGGGCCGCCACGGAGCCAATCGATAGATGGATATGGAGACCGGTCAGCCAGGGGCTCGCAAAGTAGTGCCCAGGACGAATATAGCTACCCGACGAAGACTTGCCCGGTATCAAGAAAATCGAGATGAGCAAATTTACTAGAAAAGCTATCACGAAAACAGGAATGCTGTTACGAACGTGTTTTCGTCCGCTCCACGCCGACGCGAAATGAGGCCGGTGTGCCGGTGTCCAGCACGTATTCAGACTGTACACTTCGCCGCTGGTCACTCATATACGTTCTATAACATTATCTAGGAGGTAGGTACTCAACACCATAATGAGTTCAGGGGAGTTTTTGCAGATTTTGATGCCATGGATTCGTTAGATCTTAACTTCCAACGACGTGCAGTTATCTACCTACCTACCTAGATAAACATGAGAAATACCTTGTATGACTTTCACACTTGAATGTGAACACAGTGAGGCTATCTCCGCCGTAAGACAGACTTGAAAGAATTATCAGATCTACACAGCAGGTAGCATGCATACCCGTTCCCCGCGTTTTCCTGTCAAACGCTTCGACTTACAGCCAATGATGAGCTATGTGCTAACCCAATTGCAGACCACTGTAACCTATAATCTTGGAAGCCTTTCCCCTTTCCCCTTTTCGCTCTCGCACCGCACAGGCGTCGAGATCCGTATACCAATGTCACAGACCTACCTACCTAGGTAGCCTCGGCTCATATCATGTTACGATCAATTTCCGACTTTCTTGTCCATGGTCCGTCAGTGTTCGTTTTCTTCCGCTCAGGCTCTTGTAGATTACCTGTTAGGTAGGCCATTTGTGCTGAGGGACGGTTCCGTCGTCAGACACGCCATGCCTTCCGCATTTACCTCAACTACAAGGCTCGGGTACGGAAAATATATCCTACCTAATATATGAATATATACACAACTTGGTTCTAGCTGGCTACTGGGGCAATTATATAACGCCTTGCCTATTTATGGCACATAGTTAATGCACCAATCTAGTGATCGAATGAGGAATAAACGGTCGACTCGACGGTTACCCTCTACTTTCCTTTCTTATGGCCCCCTCTGAGGAATTAACCACCAAACATATGCTCTCAATTTCATAAGCATCAATACTCTATAGTAACCTCTCTTTAAATATTGTATTGCTCAATTAAGCGCGGATCATATATATTGTGTATGCCCGTCCCCCCATTTTCCGAGCCTCCATATAAATATATACGCACCGAAGGTATTTTCCCCAACACATCGCCTTCCCAGCCCATTATCACATAATTACACAGACACGACATCTATCTACCTGCCCAAGGACCTGGAATCAGTATAAGAAAAATAAAATAAAAATCATAATCGCTCTCGAATCGCTCGCTCGCTTATGAAGGACCGCTGAGACCAAACATGAAAGCCAACCAACTGACTATATGGTACACTCGCGTAAATCATCGCCGATCCAACCCGACCGTGGCAGCAAGCTCCCGCAGCATCAATCATTTGGTAAGTTGGCGAATCTAAAAGCCCGTATGTATGTATATACCTAGGCAGGTTAGATATTTTACCCCTGCGCCCCCGCCAGGAAAAAATCAATCTCCTTGCCCTGGCCGATGGCATGCTCGTTCTCCGCCAGCTGCTCGAGTAGGCTTAAGAACGGGTCCTTGTCCTCCCCGGGAGCAGTAGCTGGGCTCTCGTTGTTATGGTTGCCGGCTCCTGTGCCCGGGCTCGGAACCGCAGCTGGGTGCGACGGCGGCTTGCGGGGGTCGTCTTCGCCGTGCCAGGGCGTCGGGGAGGAGAAAGTGTTGGTGGGCACGGTCCCGAACATCGGGTCGTAGCTGGCGACGCCGAGGCTGCTTTCATTATCGCCGCTTGGGCTGGGGGTCGCGTATTGGTATGACGGGGAGAAGGGGACTGCCGTTATGGATTCTATTTGTGATTGGCTTGGCTGGTAGGGCGTTGAGTTGTATCCTGTTCCTGCGGCTCCGGTAGCAGCGGTGGTAGTGGTGTTTTGGCTATCAATTGCTTCGCGTCTTTGTTGCGCTGGCTGGGTAGAATTGTTGGATTGGTTGTCTGCGTGAGGAAGTATTGAGTTAGGAGCGTGAACCATTGCTGATGTAGGAGGGGCCACGGAGAAGGAAAAATGTCGAGAATGGGCGTTAGGGGTGGGCAGCCCAGGAGTTAGGGGTCCGCTGTTGGCTGTGTTAACTGGTGTTAAACTTCTTATGTCCGGTCGCCTTTGACCGAGAACAGTGTTTTTTCGCTTTAGATTTGGCCGATCAAAGTCCCCATTGATTCGAGGCGAGTATAAATCAGGCCCAGGGTAGGTATCCGTGGCGAAACTCGAAGTAATATCCGAAAGGCTAAAGTTTGTAGCCTCAAATGTGAACGGATGACCTCCCGGTCGACTGATATTTGAGTAGCGGTCGAAGAAGTCCTCTAGATTAAAAGTAGGGGAATAACGCATTGAATTATTGGCGAGACCTTTGACTAATTCGGCATGGGCACCGTATATGCTTTGTAGAGTATCGCGTTGGTGTTGTACACTTGCCCATGTATAGCTCAGCTCGCTCAGCTGCTGTAGTTCCCGGGATAGGAATTCTGACGATGACGATAAGACGCTCATAGTTTCTCCCCCTCCGTTCTTGTTGTAGTGTGCTCCGTGTATATGAACCGTGCCCGCGGTGCAGATGCAATAGCCAACGAAAGCGGGCCATTCGATGGATGGCATCTGTCTACCGAGCTCAACCAGCTCGGCGATCGCATTGGCATGCAGGAAGCAGATATTAGTAGCTTCTATTTGCCAAGACTGATGCTGACCTGTCCCGGCTAATTCCGCAAGGTCAATTGGGAGGAAAGGTCTGTAAATAAGACAATGGATCAGGTGGTAGACGAGTTTACTGAGAACGAGAACGGTCGAATCAGGTTGTCCGAACAGGGTGTCCACACTTGTAAAGACGTCGGCGGTCCCCGAGGCCCATATATCAAGATCCTGTCTGATTTTAGAAAGTTCCGAGAGGGCGTGCCAGGGGAAGTGGGAATCGCCTTTCACACCACCCGCTGCAAGATACCTGTTTGTCATTCCCAAGATGCGGCTGATGTCAATGAGCATCCCATTGCCCCCTTGAGACTTCCTGCCGTTCCCTTGTAGATGTTGAAGGTTCGATCCATTTTGAAAAAAGTCACCTTCGACGGGCAAGGCGGATGGATTTGGGGACCAACATGGAAGACGTAGAAGGATGGTCCTGTCACTGATCAGGCATGGGCGTTTTGAACCGCAAGCCGTGAATCTATCGAGGAGATAGCAAGTCCAAAACAACCGTCTTCTCATTTCGCGTTCGACAGCTGTTATCCGAGCTTGTAGATCCACCTCTCGATGCAACTCAAGGGCCATGGCCATTCCGATAGCAAATGCTTCACGAGAGAATTAGCCTGCAAGTTGATGGATTGCGCCAAACGTTATCATCCTCATCCGGGGACCTACTTAGGAGCATATACGCCTTTTTACCCTTGCCCCCGGCAGTAAACGCGGTGACGAGGAGAACGAGAGCTTGAAGAGCATCGATGGATGGTTCATCCACGTCAATCTCATTCCTCGATCGTAGCGCATATTCCTCACTCAACTTGGCAGAAGACTGACACCCGCTGGGGTGCGTCGTATATCTAGTTTATTCTTAGCACGCCGTGCAATTCTAAAGATCAGCTTATGGGACGGAAGCGAACCTAGCAGCGACGGAATAGATGGCGTATATTAGGTAGTTAGGCAATTGGTTAAGTTGCAGCCGTTGTCGCACTGACGACTCATCGAGGATATGGTAAGGCTTCGCGTGGAACCGGGAGAAGTAAGTATCAAGGAGGGTATCTATCTGCACACCGGGCGAGGGCTCGCTGACGATTGTAGGTGAGTATAGAGCGGACTCCGAAGTGATTTCTGTTGCTCGAGAAATGTCTAAAGTCGGGCGTTTTGATTTTGGCCCAGGATCCGAATCTTCTGCTAGTCTAGCATTTGCAGATGATTCCTCCGTATGGGCATGTTGATGTTTTTCTGTGCTCGGTGAAGCATCTGCCTTCCGGTGATCCTTGAGCTGAGCTTCCAAGCCATCTACCCTCTTTAGTAGCGCCTCCAATACATCTGTCTTAGGCCCTCGTTTCTTCGGGACAGCGTCTGTAAGAAAGTCCCAAGCGATTATTAGTTCCACTTTTGAAATTTACAATAAAAGGGGCTCTCCAGTGGGCGGGCGAAAGCCGATTACGCACCGTAGATACAGGGGCATTGGAAGACTTGGCAAGCTTCACAGGATGGACGCAATCGATTGCATTTAATCTAGACGGAGAATACCGTTCGTTAGATTAACAAGAAAAAATTCGGCTAATTGGATTCGATCCCGCCGACGCAAGGAGCCTTACTTTCCGCTTCCGACACGACTTGCAATTCATTGCTTCTCGTGGCTCATTGCCCATACGACGACTCGGTAACCGCTCGATACCGACTTGTGGCCGCGACATAATGATGGGTTGAATACCAGGGAGAGGTGCAATACTCATGATGGAAGACTCGTATTTTGAGATGACTATGTCGAGTGAAAAGCGACCGGTTTCTAAATATATTCCCTTAGTTGAAGGGTTTATGAAGATGGTAACTGAAATTATCGTTGTCGAATCGGCGTATCCAGTCCCTCTCTTTCTCTCTTTCTTTCTTTCTCCTTATCCTTCCTCTATAGGGATAGAGCTTCTCATCGAATCGTCGACGAACCTCTCATCCTTATCGCCAACCCGATTGTCAACCACTTAATTCGAATATTCGTGTTGAGATGACGTTATAGTGTTTGCTGCATATTGTATTGTACTTAATAGCGATGATGACGCGCCTAGTAATACCACTATTTTGCTAGAATTTGGAGACATGGAGAAACATGTATGGCGAACAGCAACTAATAAGAAGAAGGGCTCACGGCCGCGCAATGCATGTTGAAATTTGTGGTCCTTTATTCAGATGAGAAAAGATGGGGGCATTAGTTTATGCGGAGAGACGCTGGAGATGTGGGAGACGGCTTGTGAACAATTAGGGGTTTAGTGCCTACTTACCGGCCCTGTTAACGGCTTGGGGGACCTTAACAAGGGGCCGGCTTCTGGCACGATCCTGCTCATTATCCACTCGGCTCGTGAAGCCCTTGTCAATGCGGGACCTGACGGGGTAAACTGGGGAAGGTTACAGGGAACTTAGAGGGCAACAAGAACAGGGATTTGGGATTGGCTACGAACTGGGTCCAAGCCGTCGGAAGGCGACCAAAACGGGGTTCTTGCAGACTTCATTCTCGGCCCATGTTAACAAGAGGGGCCGCTTGCCGTTACTACGGCCTTGAGCTTAATGGCATTTTAGCTAGATTCCTGTATTATACGCAATGGGGAAGGACACAACTCAGCGGAAAAGGAATACGGAGGAGTTGGCGGCGGCGATGGTGGTGGTGGTATGTAGTATGTAGTATGTAGTATGTAGTATTGGTGATAGGGGGTGTAGGAAAGCTCTAAGCTAACTATTCGAGAAGTATGCCACGTGCTAAAGGTGACGGGATCATCAGTTGCGCTCCAATAGAAATCAATTCCTATCGACCTCCCTAATTCCGACTGACAGTTCTGTTCTAGTATTTGAAGCCGTAAAAGCGCCGACTCCGCTGCCCTCGTGAAAAACCAGTTATCAGTCCTCGTTACGATAGTTCAAACCTTTATATCCTACCTCTCTTATTCCCTTCACTGCAGGAATAAAATAAATAAATAAAAATCTCAGTGACCAAGCTCAAGCGTTTGGGAGTTGAGTAAGCAATTCAAAGTAGATGATGCTACCGTAGGAACCATATTCGAATCAAATGAATCCCAATGATGTACCCTAAGCGCAACTTAACTAAACGCATCCTAGCTCTCTACTTAGTTTCTTCTATGAGGGACCTCATTACGTTGTGTAGAATAAGAGATCTACCGACCTAGGTTACTGATCTACTGGAGTGGCTAGAAGCACGGGTCCCAGTTATCCGCTTGGCATATGCCCGACTGAGGTTTACATCGGTGTCAGTCGACTTGACCTTACCGATATTGGTTTCCACGGAGGAGAGCTATCTACTAGCGGGACTACTGAGCTATGCAGCTTGAATCATGACCGTCGATAGCTGCCCTCGATGCATGGAGCTAGGCCTCACGGCCGAGACTGAACCGCTCTGTTTTAGGAACCGCTAGGGTACTAGTCGGGACGGGATCTAGGTACAGGACTTCAGGTGAATCAGATATACTCGCACATTGTTAGTGTTGTATAAATACATGCAGCTCTCGAAGTACCTTACGGGAGTGGAAGCTCTGGTTCTTCACGATGCTGCTAAACATAGTATTCTATTTCTGCAACTTCAGTTTACTCTTGAAACTAACATCGGGAAATTGGATCTTCAACGAACGTCTATTCCTCTCGGCTTACCGAGTTACCAAAGTTTCCACGCTTGTTTTACACTAGGGGTAGTTGTATTTTGAAGACTTCTACTGTGCCCCTTTCACTAATCAGCCTGGATATCATTGCCCCTTAGCACCAACGGTCTCCATGGATTCACCTTGATTCATCATGATGCAGCCAAACGAGGTGGCCCATTTGGATACCTATGTACCTGCACTGTCGTCGGGAGGTGCGCCAGGAGCCGGCGGTGTGAAAGGTGTCGAGTATTCGTTGTCAAAAAGACCGTGAGAAGCCCTTGGCTTTCATCCGTTTGAGTTAGGAAAGTCTAACCGGGCTGGTAATGGCGTAAACTCAAGGTTATCATCCGAAGATGATGGCGCTTGGTGTGTTATCTTGCTGATATTTAAACCGAGTCCGAACACCTTCTCAAAGTAACTACGATGACGCCTATTGGATACTAGGAGTCGATGCCCTATTTAAGGCGGATACCGACAGCGTGGGAGAAGCGGTGTTAACCGGTGGGGCCCAGTAACTGTGCATCCGTACGTCAAAGGTTGGGATGGTTTAAACGTATGGGAGTATCCGAATAGATGGCGGTGGGTCAACTCATCATATCTGGGCGCGTCTGATGTTGCAAGACCGATCGTACGTAGATTGGGGAGCCAATCCGGTCCGTATTTTGGGATCTTTACACACCAATGTAGGCTAGCACAGGGCCTTCGAGGGTATCTCGTAAGATGCAGATCCACGTCACCGGGTGCTGTGCCTATCTAGATCGTAGATTGTGTGGTTCACGATCGTGACGACGACGCGTGTGATACTAGATACTGGATACTGGATACTGGATACTAGATATCTTGTCCAAGTCGACACGTTCTTAATCTTCGTCTCGGAAGGAGATATGGAGTGTGTATTCCGAGAGTTGAAAAGGCAGGGGTTTATAATGTTCAAGTTTAGGTTGGCATTCAAGGTTGCCGTGGAATCTAGACCGGGTTAATGCTCGCCGCTAGAAGAACCGAGCACCCCTCTCGTTCCTCTTCCTCGACTATTTATTTAACGAGGTTATTCGCATTTAAGATAGACGCGGATGATTACGCCCGGCAGCTCCTTTGCCAAGCACATAATGTATCTGAATTACATAGTGTACAGCTCCCGTATGATAATGCAGAACACAACAACTAATACTGCATAGGTAGGTACCTAGGTATGTGTGAGGTACGCAAGGATGCATCGGGACTAATAAGAATTTATCAGTCTTTCTCAACAACGTTTCTAGGTTTTAATAGTCACCTAGGTAGTATACTTCTAACTTGATGTAACATTCTCCCGTAATATGATTCGAGGTCGTACAAGGAACGGGATTTACATCTAGTGTATAATAGCCCCCCTGTCTAGGATATGCACTGTTCACTTCCCCGGCGACGGGCCACTTAGGTTAGTGACAGATCCGGCCCTTGGGAGGTAGGCTGGCCCGGTATTGACGTGCAAGAATGACATGTTGCGTATGTGGTACAGATGTCAAGTCGAACGATATATCCTTATTCCCTCTTGGAAGTCACAGGGTTTGTCATGAACTCGGACTCGGAATAGATGTTGTGCAGCATCAAATTCTCTCCACGCCGCTTCGATGTGGGTAACCCTTTATTATGGCTGGCTGCATGCGGCTTCGGCTCCCAGAGTGCCATCTCAACTATATCCTGATATTCAGGCTCTTTAAATTGAGCATCTTATACCGCATGCGGGTATAACATACGAAATATATGAAGTACCCTGCTGAGTTCCCCTATAAAATGCTCACAGTGCCTTTAGGATAGTTATCGTCTTATGCGCCGACTCAGGTACCCGTAGGTTATATCAAGAATACTTGAGCGTCGTATGAGATTATATTGGTCTGTGGACATATCTGCAATACGCCGTTCTTAACCGCATATCTTGAGCGCTCATTGCTCAACCTTTGCATCATCATGGTTTACGAAGCTTGACTTGCTCTCATTTCAGCGGCCACCCGGACAATTACACCGGCCACAACGTCAAATAGGCGTCCATGAGAATTACTTCTTAACAACCCGACCAAACTCCGGATTATAGTATAAACAATTATAATTTACTGCTATAAAATCCCAACGTAAGCAGCATGGTAGTATGTAGGACAGGAGACAAGGGCTAGAGGTTCAATGGCGTCCTTGAGAATATGGGGTTGCATTCGTGTGTATTGAAAAGTTTCGTTACTCGTCTATCCCTAGTTAGCTATCTGTCAACCATCATAGCCAAGCAGATGCAAACATAGATCGGGCATCCTGGATAAAGGGTTCGGCCCTGAGTAAGCCAGTTGGCTATGGAATTAGGCATATTGCATCGGGTGGCCTTCATGGATTGGTTCGTAGTACCTTGATCCTATACATCGGGAATATATCCCTGAAAGGATCGCTGGTTTGGTTGGCTTCATAAATATAGGGGAAGGTAATAGAGGAAAGGCGCTGGAAGTATACGCTCAAGAAACTTATATAGAATGGTCCTAATAAGTTCTTAAGATATGTCTATAGCTAGGCGACCTACATTTAGGAGAATTATATCTGGTCGAATCATACATGACTCGCCGATAATCTGCATGTATTGAAGTTCCAGCACTATGCGACCAAAATCCTATCAACTCTCTCCGGGGTATATATAATCCATTTAAAACATTCCTTGGCCGCCTGCAAGCCTCACGAAGCTGTAGGGTACATTTTGACCGACGAGTAACCTCAGAGTTTCTACGGTTGTGAATGCCGTCGTATCTGCAACGCCATACGCAGCAAAACCACTCTGCTCAGCAACCGCGCTTGGGTCTCCCTTCCTCGGCCCGTCGGCCAAATCCAGAAAGACTTTACGTATCTGGGTCGACGAACCTCTTGACTCCCCAAATACGCGCACAAGCATCCCGACAATATTAGATTTCTCGGGCCCCAGGGCGGAAATGATTACGAAAGGGCTAGCCTTGTCGCGTACCATTCTCGCTCTCTGGAGACTCTCCAAACTGTTGAAGGGCTCAACTTCGAGTCCACGAGATAGATTAGGGGGTGTCTTGAAACCAACAGTATACACTTTACCAATTCGAAGCGCTTTCAATGCGTACATGGCCGATGCTGCGTCGTCGGAATTTGCTGCAAGGACAACCGCCGCACGACCAGAGTAGGCTGATGGCGCGAGATCACGCGTTAGAGTGCTAACAATTCCACGCCAATTTGCATTATCAAAAATCAGGGTTGAGCTTGGTGGCAGCCCGTTGCAATTGCTGATACCAGGATTCAGTGCTATCTCGGTATTTCGTTCACAGCCTGAGGGGGTCGTAGAAGGCGCTGAAGATGGTGGGGAAGATCGAGAATGAACAACAATGGTATCAACCATACCAATTGTACGGGCGGCCTCAGTGAGTGATGGACCCAGTCCATTATTAAGCCTAGCGAAGAAAGAGCTCTCGTACATGAGGCTTGCCAAGGATACTGGCGGACTTAAATATGCGCCGCCAAAGGACTTTTGATTGCATAATGCCTCTACACAAGTAGGTCCTTTATGGTGTCTTTCAACGACGGCAAACTGGTGTGGTAGGCCAAGTTCGTTGAAGCACTTCTCGTAGAAGGGGGCGTGGGGTGTCGAAATACGAGAGAATGGGCTACTAATTCCGTAAAGGCTCTTCTTCGGGAGTTGACCAAGTAGCGACAATGCGGCATTAATTTCGGCTGCGCTCATTTGACCTGGCGCAGCAATGATCGGAAGAAGGGGGTGGGTGATGGGTGTGAACACTTTATTTAAAGTCCTCGAGAATTGTCCAGTTTCGCCCATATTGACGGCCGAAAGGGGTGGCGAGTTTGGAAATTCACTTCTGATTTTTGATCGAAAGTATTCCAATTCGAAGTTCTCGTTATGATCGTTAATTATTGATATCATTTTTATGATATCAGCGTATTTACGAGACTCGAGGAAGATTGATTCTGCTTGGGCTGAAGGCCACTTGAATGTACCGGAAAAGTCGTGGAACGCAGACATAATACGGCTGCTTCCGCGCTTTTCGTACAGCCTCCGACGAATATGCTCTGGGAGCCAAAGTTCGACATCGATATATTCGACACCCCACTGAATGGCCCGGAAGAGGTATTCGTAATACAAGTTAGGATCATCCATCGGAAACCGGCCGTTCTCTTTCGTACACCTTGTCGTGAAAATGATGGGCAATTCAGTCCTCTGGCGTAGCAGCATAACTTGTTCCCCGACATGACTTAGACTAGGTGTCGGCGCGAAACTACCATCGTTTAACGGTTCTTTGAGAAGATCGACACGTAGTTCTACGGCGTCAGCACCAACTGTGAGAATATCTATGTTTGGAAGAGCAGCCCGAACATCGGGGAATGTGGTCGAGATGAAATAAGTGCGCGGTTTCGACATCAATGCATCATGATGGTTAATCTGACCGAGTGTGAAAGAGATAAAGCGAGCTAAGTCTCGACGGGAGAAGGATGCTTCGGGATACAAGAATTCGTAGTCGCACTGCGCAGATATATAAGTATCTGGAGGCATCCCAAGATTAACACAGTGAGCATTGATGGCAACCACCGCATCTTGATTCCGCGAAGAAATGTCAATTTTGGCGCTCTCCAACGACATTCCAAGTACCAATTCCTGTTCTATAGAAGTTATTCCCTGAAAGCTGTCGGCCATTCGATATGGTTTCCCTAAAACGTCTGCGAAAACTGATACAATGCGCTCTTGGCCAGGGCCATAGATGATAACAGCTGTTCTAGTATCGCCTTTTTGCAGCCCGCTCGTAGTCTTGGCTCCGTTCATGGCTCTCGATCGCTGGTTTCGCTCTATGTCTATTTCTACAGTTGAGATTGATGCGCCGATATTATTAAGAGGGCAGGCTGGCGTAGGAGCCTGATGCAACTGTTGGACTGTCGCCATACTGCCCCAGTAGAGACGACGTCCTCGGGTTAACAGAGGTAGATTTTCTAGGCCTGGGGAATGGTCTAATTGATCCGAATGGCCAGCGATATTAATACTATGGACGGCTGAATATCGGGATCGTCTCGGGCGACAGGCTCTTCATGGCAGCGTGGACGCGCCTTTTGAGCTTACGTTCGGTAAAGAATGAAACTTATCGTGGGAAAAGCAATAAGTATCAGCGCTTCATAGGTAGAATGATATCTACCATACCCAAAAGGCAAGTTTATGATTTCGTCCGGAGTTATCGGAGAGATATTAGATAGGTCAATTCATACGGGCCTTATAAGATGTCATGGGAGGCATCTTCTCAAAGAATCGAAACGATACCTTGGGTAGGTAGATATATACAAGCCTCCACCATCAGAAAAGAAAAGAGGAATAAGCTGAAGGAATACCTCTTAAGAGGTAAAGGACCTGGTAAAGGACTTGGTAAAGACCTGGTAAAGAACTGGTAGGTAAATGGTACCTTATTGAGGTCGCAAGTGGTAGGCCACGGTAGGTCACGGTAGGCCACGAGGCAAAGCTACCTACCTCCTAGGTACGAATGTGATGATTAGAGAATTGGTCAAAGTAGGCCCGGGAAAAATTACCCAGTACTTCCAAGTAATTCTTCCGGCCAATTAAATGCTATATTATCTAGCTACGGATCAGAGCCGAGTCAATTGAGGTGTGAGCCTCGTAAGTAGAGAGAGTAGAAAAAGATAAGAGATGAACCAAAGTGACTGCAACCGCAGGCAATTGGTGTTTAGGCGAATGAGCTAAGGTACCTAGGTACAATATTTCGCCGAATTACAGGCATTACAGGCTCTTGCTTGTAAATTCCGGGGGCTTCTATGCCGCCTTCGATGCCATTGGTTTAGGGGTTTCTGAGGGGTCCCCACGATTTTCAAAACTTGCTCTGTAGATTTTACCACAGTATCCCTGTCCTACTAGGTAGTACCTACCTAGGTAGCTTTTAAGGCCTGGGTACCTCTCTGACCTATTTCTCCGTGAGCTTGATAACGGCCGGACAACGTGGCAGAATCCCATCTGGGCAAATAGGTAAGGTAGGTACCTACAGTACATTATGAGGTACAATACATGCCCGATGTCCATTAGTTGTAGATAGTTACCTCCTGTATTCAACGTCATTTCCTTCCAATGTCCCGTAATTTATGGGAATTCTCCCCTCATTAGTCTGTTAGGATTAGGAAGTCTCCTTCGGATGCCCTTTTGGAGCTTAAAATCATTCGTCGCTTCTCGTCATAGCAAAAACAGTAATGGGGGGGATTTCATAAGATTAGAGTGTAGGTACCTACATATTCTAATTGCCAAGACACCTAATCTTAAGACGTTTGACTTAGAACTATATATAAATACGTCATTTTTACGCTGTTGCAGTGTTGCTTATAATGTTTTTAAGATGATCCAACCCCTTGGTCCTCTTGTAACAGATCGAGAGGTGCTTGAACGTGCACACTCATATTTTCCATCTTTAGAAAATCTAGATTGAGGGATAGGCTTAAACCTAAACGACACAAATATCCACCTGACGATACCTACAACTATACAAGTAAGCTAAATCGTTTAATAACCTTAGCAGGCCAACTACTTTTATGTAGGTGTAAGACCTAACTTAACATAATAGCGCTGCCGCAAAGGAAATAAATCTCGTTCGTGGTGCCTTATAGGCCCGCATGATTTCATAAGTACAGGCTCATATTTCCTCGTATAGCATCGAAGATTTACCTATCCGAGAATAACAATAGCAGCTCGACGCTATAACAAAATCGGCTTTGGGCAGTTGACAACTCTACTCTGGGGCAAGGAGCATTTTAGCATATCCCAGTAGCTATTGCTTGCCCGGGGGTTATATAGGTAGGATAGGTTGACATTATAAACTATCTAATCATAATACGACCTCGGTGGAACATCCCCCTTTAGAAGAGAGTCGCATTGAAAAATACGCCGTGTAATCTTATAACACAAGACTCATGAAATATATATAAGTAGCGCCTCTCGTAAAAAGATCAGGCAGATAAGTAATTTTGTTATATTAATCTGCTTCAAACACAATCACGAACCCTCTAGCTATTCCTTAGATGCATAAAATACCTTTGACTGAACAGTATGAAGATAAAAGGAATTCTCCTGTTATTTGGCCTGCTGCAAGCTGATCCGGCATGGACGAGTAATTTTCAGTCTCCAGGCCAGTCTGGTGCCAGTTCAGCCGTCGAGCATCCTGTATCGAAACAAGCAGATTATTTTCGGAATCCTGTGGTATATGAGGATTTCGCGGATAATGACGTCTCTATTGGCCCAGACGGACTATATTACTTTTCTGCCTCTAATATGCATTACAGTCCAGGCGCTCCAATTTTACGATCTGGTGATCTAGTTAATTGGGAACTTATCGGTCACTCTGTGCCTCTTCTTGATTTCGGCGAAAAGTATAATCTGACAAATGGCCACGCATATAGAGGTGGGACGTGGGCGTCTACAATGCGGTTTCGTGAAAGTACTGGGCTTTGGTATTGGATCGGTTGCGTTGACTTTTGGTATACTTACATTTATACCGCAAAGGATGCCACTGGGCCATGGACTCGAACGGCTGTGCTTCCAGGCGGTACATGCTACTACGACTGTGGCCTCCTCATTGACGATGACGATACAATGTATGTGGTATACGGTTCCACGGATGTATCTGTAGCCCAGTTATCTGAAGATGGGCTTAGCCAGGTCAAGACGAAACATATTTTCAGTGCATCCGATGTAGGCAAAGATGGAATTGAAGGAAATCGAATGTACAAAAAGGACGGATTTTACTACATCCTTGACGACCATCCTGGCGATATTACTTACATCTGGAAATCCAAAAGCCCTTGGGGCCCTTACCAGAGCAAGATACTCATTAACAATGTGAAATCACCTGTGCCCAATGGGGGCGCTCCTCATCAAGGAAGTCTTATCCAAGCGTCAACAGGTGACTGGTACTACATGTCTTTCACCTGGGCATATCCAAATGGTCGTATGCCTGTGTTGGCTCCACTAGGATGGGGAGATGATGGTTTCCCTTATTTTATCGCCGACCAATCCGGTGGATGGGGATCATCCTATCCGGCACCACTTCCTACCACAGAGGTTCAAGAATGGACTCGCACAGATACGTTTGATGATGATACGTTAGGCCCAGATTGGGAATGGAATCATAACCCGGATGAGAAAAAGTACAGGGTTGGTGGTGGCATGGTGATCCTATCTACTGCCACCGTGACAAACGACCTTTTTGCCGCTCGCAATACTCTAACCCATCGCATTCATGGAGAGTTCCCTGTTGGTACTATTCAAGTTGATTTTACTAACATGGCTGACGGTGACCGGTTCGGCCTTGCGGCTTTCCGCGACCGAACCGCTTATATTGGTATTCATCGCGACGGGTCCGACTACACGATATCCGTCGTGCATAATATCACACAAGAAGAATCTGCTTGGAATACAACTGGTCTCGGAAATGTTGTTGCGACGGAGGCAGACGTCCCGAAGGATAAGATTATATGGCTTCGAGCATCGTTGGACGCCCGCGCGGGCGGCAGTTACGCGGCTAACTTCTCTTATAGCACAGACGGGCAAATATTTGCTGGGTTAGGAGAACCCTACGAAATGTATACCAATTGGGCCTATTTTATGGGCTATCGTTTTGGTATCTTCAACTATGCTACGAAGAATCTGGGTGGCTCAATCCAGGTCCTATCTTTTACCAGTGCATAAGGTCAATATTTACATGTTTCTCGAGAAGCGTAAACGGAAAAAGTGGAACGGAATCAAATGGAATGAGAAGATTCAAAGGAGTTTAGCACAAGAGTGACTACCTGAAGAATGCAAGATACAACGCGCTATAAAGTCAATCGCGTTAGATGGCTGGGAGGTAGGTGGAGGGCAATAGGTACCTAATAACATATAGGATCATTAGGCAAAGGTAAAGTTACTATTGTCAAAAGTTGGGGGAAAAGATTTTTTTCGCCGAGGATATTAGGAGGAAGATATACAATAGGGCGTAATAAACCATAGTATATTGTTTACCAAGTACCTGTTGCTTGTGTAACACCCGCTTCCGGCATCTTTCTCTTTTACTTTACACAATTATTTATACGTAGAACCGTTTTCATTTTCCTAGAGTGTAAAGCTAGAATGATGTCTGGGTTCTTTGTCCTCTATATAGTTTAAGCAGCACAAGGTAAACGTAATTTATCATTTCATGGTTGTCCTTTTCCCAAAATTGGAATATCGCATTTATACCCCTAAGACCATTCAAGGTGAAAGTAATATACCTTTCCTATTGATTATGTCAAGCCAAAACCAACCTGGGCCAAGGCCGGTGAGACCGAATACACCGCGAGGGCTACCGCCACAAGACTTGGTAATACCTTTGCAGCAGAAAGCGCCACAGCCAAGTATACTGCCAGCGGCATCTGAATCGGAAACACAACCAAGCCCAAAATCAGATTCAGACCTGTTTTCTCCGCTCTCAGAACCAGAAGTATCACCGTCACCCCCGGGGCCAGGACCAGAACCAGAACCACAACCAGAACCACAGCCAGAGTTGGAACCAGAACCAGAGCCGGAACCGGAACCGGAACCACAGCCGGAACTAGAACCACAACCAGAGCCAGAGCCAGAGCCAGAGCCAGAGCCAGAGCCAGAGCCGGAGCCAGAGCCGGAGCCGGAGCCGGAGCCGGAGCCGGAACCACAACCGCATCAACAACCAAGCCCACAACCTGTACTTCAGTCACCACCAGCATTACAACCAACGCCGGCGCCTCAATCGCCACCAGCAATCCAATCAACACCACCGCCACAACCTGATCCTTTACAGGCCGAGAGGGAAAAGGAAGCTAATCGAAGGCAAGAAGAAGCTATACAAAAGCTCAGACAAGAACTAAAGGCTGGGAAACTAGCGATATGCGTTGGATCTGGAGTAACCCTGCATGCGGTCCCTAGCTCCGAGAGAAGACGTATGGGGGTATGTAACTTGGGTTTAATTTCCTTCCATGGAATCTATTAAAAATACCTATGCTCGCTCCGGATGTATAACTTGGAAGTTTTCTTCTGCATTACTAATAATCACCTACCAATGGCTATTATCAGATAAATGAAACTAACGTCTTGCTTTCACGAAATATAGTGGGGTGGCCTTGTCGAGAACGGGTTCCTATATGTCGAAGACCAAGCTAAAGGTGTTTTCGATCGATATAAACGCGATATAGACCGAGCGAAAGAGCTATTAAGCCTTCCAGACCGCACGACACAGGACCAATTCGAAGCTATAAACAGGTTGGAAGAGCTTTTTACCAAGCGCCCCGACCTTTTTGCAGGCTGGCTAAAACATCAATTTAACACTTTATACGACATCACGGAAGACAGAAGTATTCTTGACAGCCTAAGACAACTTCATAGACATGGCGCGATGCTACTAACTACTAACTATGATGACTTACTCGAAAAGCATTGTGGGATTCCCCCTGTTGGACGGACCGACACAACAGGCCTGTTGTCGTATCAACGGAAATCTTTAGATGGCGTTTTTCATCCTCACGGCCACTGGAAAGACCCCGATAATATTGTTTTGTCCGCCCGAAATTACCATGGTACGTATAATATTTTTAAGGCCTCGTCCATCTGGGGGCTATGGATAATCTATAGCCAAATTTACTAATATATTATAGTGAGTGGAATGGTCCTAATATTTGATCCTCCCTGTATCTCATGTAGCTCAGTAGAGGCCATGCTTCCTTGTTCATGTAGGGCTTGGATGCTAACCCAATAATTCCCCCCATTAGGATGTGCTCCGAGACCGTGCTGTCCAGGATGTTCTAACGAATATAGTTTCTAATAGAACAATTTTATGGTACGTTAAAACAAGACGAACCGTTGGCTTTTGTCATTTCACCAAGCTTACTGCATTAACTAACGTCTACTAGTAAGCAAAATTATACTGTTTAAACCTTCAGTAACGCGTTACAGGGAAAATAATAAGCTAATAATTCTCTTCTCACAGTCGGGTATGTATAAGTAAGGCTAGGACCTGATATATCTCATATCTAGCCCTCTCTCCTCTCCTATTTCATTAGCTAACTTATAATAGTAAGTGGAATAGCTAGTGTTCCTACAATTCAGCGCCGGCATTCTCCGGACGGTATTTCTGGTTGTGTTCGAAGTATCAAAGGGCTAACTTGGCATGCTTTACACATGCAGTCGGAGCAGGTGAAGGCCTTGATGACCCTAATTGGGGTCAGCTACTGCATTGGGTGGGTGAGTCTCACCGAAAGAAAGGTCCGACCCATTACGTGTTATTCCCCAAGAGCATAGGGAATGAAATACCTCACATGCCATTAAATTATGTCACATGTGAGACTCGTGACGATATTGCTCGCTGGCTGAGGGGCTTGCTAGAACCAGATGAGCAGCGCGAGGGCACCGGTAAGCAACCTGAAGAGATAAACACACTACAAGTCTAATTTCAGTGCGAAGTATACGAGAATAAGGATAATACTCGACGTGTAAATGTTAACCATTGGCTTTCTCCTCTGGACCAGACCCAGTTCCTTAAGGACCACTCCGATATCCAAGACAAGGTAACCCCGTTCTACCAATCAGTAATAGGTCAGCCCAACTTTTGGGAAACGGACAAGCCTACGTACGTATGGTTGACGGGTAATGGTACGTCTCCCGGAGTCCACGTATTTTCGTCGTGTTCTATTGGAATCGGCACAGCTGATTGATTTTACCTCTAGGGGGATTTGGCAAAACGATGTTCTGCAGCTCGGTCATAAACAGTACAAGGCAGAGCTGTCGCTTAGAAACTGCTCACCGATCTCGCGACTCTCTGGCCTATTTTTTCTGTGCTACATACGATGTGCTTGATCGAGGCTCGGCAACAGCTTACCACGATTTCAGCGCATTTTGTCGCACAGTCATTGACCAGCTTTGCCCGCCTTATACCGTATACCCAGCCCTTCAAGATTTGTACACGGCGTGCACGGAATACCACCCCGCAAGGAGTCCCACTAATTCAGAACTCCGGGACGTTCTCGTAACAATCCTAGACCAACTGACTCGGAAAAAGTCTACTGAACCAAACACGTCAGTTCAGCCGGGCGAAACGTATTTAGTGCTCGACGGGTTTGATAAACTCCCGAGGAACAGGCAGGGCCCATACCTGGAGTTTGTCAGAGATATAAGGGCACGCAAGCTCGATCATTTTCATTTACTGGTATCTAGTCGAGATACGGCAAGGATCAGAAGTCCCCTAAGGAGCTATGGGGAATGGAACCAAGTAACGTGCAACCAAGCCTCCGTGAAAGATGTCATACGAAGCTTTGTTATCAGAAGTATTTATAACGAGCCTCAATTCCACGACTTGGCTCAAAAGATTCGTGAGCCATTGACGTTGTGGTTAATTGATCAGTTAACTACTAGTGAGCACACGTAAGTGACAACCAATCTTTGAACGACTGCATTGATTGAACCGCTCTAACCAGTCGTATAATACAGTTTCTGGTGGGTTTATTGGAAGGTGCAAGATTTGAAGGAGTTGGACTTTTTCGATAGAGAGTCCATACAAGAGATTCTGCATGATTCTGAGGATGAACGAGTAGAGCAGCCAAAAGCAAAGCGAAGGCGTACGTTAAGGTCGAACTAGCTAGATGCTATGTAATTTGGTATACTAGAGCGAGTATCTCTTTCTGGTATTTGAAGGGGGGTATTTATAGAGGAAAGCCTGGCAGGATGAGGTGTAACAATCATGTATTAGATGCAGCTATTTCAAGACAGGGGAGATATCATGGCTGAATACTACCTCCACACATATATATACATAGGTAGCCTGTAGCATACAATGAATGTCTACAAACTCAAGCACCGCCTTTTGGTATTTTGGGACGTTTTTTTTTTTTTTTAAAAAAAAAAAGAAGAAGAAGAAAGATTCATAGCAAAAATGATATGCGAGCGACACTGGCCCGATTCGAACGGGCGCCTCCGAAGAGATGTGATTTCGAGTCACACGCGTTAGACCACTCTGATAAAGAAGATTAGAATATTATCATTAAATTTTTCATGCTATCGTAAGACTTACCCGCCACAGTGCCATTTGTTCAGCTTGTTGCATGCTTCATTGGACCGTTAATTTTTTTAATATACAAAATACAAAATTGGCGAATCTATTTAGTGGTATGGATATAGGGTAAGTATGGATACGCCAACGCCCAACGTGGTATAGAGAGAGCGAGAGACATACATAGGTACACTACATGAGCACAAATGCATGGCGCTAGGCGAGTTGAATTTTATTTGACTAAAGAAAAAGGGGCAGGCTAGTTTGGTGGTGGTGATGATGGTGGCGGAAGTAGCGCCGTTATCGTGTAACCAGATATTACTTATTACATTAATTCATATCATTCCGCTGGAGGCGACATCAAAACTTTGCTAGGTTAGGTATTTATGAGCTGCGAGATAAGGCAGATGGACAGTAAAAAATGACAAGAACGGCCTTGATCACATAATTAACGCGCTATCTCTTGTCCTGTTACTTCGTTACTTCGTTACCTCGTTACCTCACGTGGTACAAAGGGGTGACGCTAAGCCCTAAATTGAGTAACACTGCAGGGATTGCGTAGGTGGATGTACTGACGCACAGGACGCACGGGTAACACCGCTTTGGCACCGTTTCTCCGTCAACCATCAATCAGAAATGAACAAACAATTAAATTCGGCACAATTAAAGAAATCAATTTCCGGCACCCTCCGCTCTTCCTCCACCCTCCTCCACCTTTGCGATTTTCAACCTTCAATGTTGTACCTTAGTAAGTTTTAAACTTACCTTGCATTAAATTGTAGATTCAAGATAACATCCCAAGTAATTGCCTCCAATCCCTATTATCTCTTCACCACTCTTTTTAACTTCCTGGATTGACAACAATCAATTGGCGAATTAATTAGCGCGCCTTTTTCATGGGCCTGAATGGCTTCACCGCTTTGTACTTCTAGTTCCGGTGTGCTGAATTCTGCAACGCCTTCAACGAACCCGATCTCTCAATCCGATATTTACAATATCAACACATATACTACCAAAATGAGTAGCGATCACGATGCGTCGAGTCCCCGAGCCTCATCCCAGGCGAGCGAGGAAAGAGATAAGGTCGGCCCTACTCATGAGAACTTTTCTCCGTCCAAGTCTCGACACTCTAGAATATTGTCCGGCACAGAATTGTCCCCTTTAAAGATTCTAATCACGAAAGAAAATTCTGCCGAAGAACAGTCCCCGACACCTAGGAAGTTGGCGGCTGCTAAGAGTTCAAGAAGGATATCTCCTGAGAAACGTTTCCCAGTTAAAATTAACAGCAGCTCATCCCCAACAACTGATACCAAAAGACACTCCATTCAAGAGCACAATTTGTCAATTGACGAAGCGCTTCTCCGAAATGAGGGCTTAGTAAACGCTATAAAAATCTTTGAGGACGACGATACAACACTGGATGATGGCGAGAATAACGAAGCCGACACTACGTCCACGTCTGTTGGCGACCAACCAGTTGGGAATGAATCCTTGGGTCCAGACGATACCATGATTAGCACCCTTAGTAACTTCTCCGCAGTGCCAAACATGACTATGTTTGCAAGCATTGGGCATAGTCCTACCAAGTTTGCCAACACGGATGCTACTCCCCTCGCTACGAGGAGTAAACCGGACCCATCTCCTCAGAGGACTTCTCGGCCTCCCGCTATGCACGAATCCGGAAACACCACCAATCTCCTCATGGACTTTACAGATCAGTTGGGTGGTTTCTCGTCTAGATATTCGCAACAAACGCCAAACCGGAGTCAGTCATTCGACAGGAATCCGAGACATTCTATTGCTGCGACGCCTCAGCGCCAACAGTCAAACTTGCTCGATTTTGATATTCCACCTCTCCCTACGCCCCGCAGTATACCTACCGTGACACCTAGGGAATTAGAATCACTCAAGTCAGGCTTCCTTTCCGAAATCAGCAGCCTCAAAGCTACCCTCAGCGGCAAAGAGGCCGAGGTTTTGGCACTTAAGACTGCGGTAGGCGATGCCGAAAAACGGGTAGGCGAGAGTATGGAACAACTTCGCGAAGAAAGGGCTATGAAGGAAGCAATGGCCGAAGAAAGGGAGAACTGGGAGGCGCGTAGCCGGGAGATGGAGAGCGTACTCCGTAAAGTAAAGGAAGAAATTGTAATGAGCCAACGAGAACGCGAGGAACTTGAGTTTAAACTAGATGAAAGCGAGAAACGCCGCGAGGCTGCCGAGATGATGGCTCAGGAAGCAGAGAGCAAAATGGCAGGTATGCGTGCCGGTAAGGCTACCTCGGAAGCAGAGAACGGCAATAAGTCTCCGGACAAGACTAAGAATCCCGGATCTCGCGAGGTCGAAATCGCTGTGGAACGTGTAGCTCGTGAATTACACGTGCTATACAAGGGCAAGCATGAGGCCAAGGTCGCGGCTCTGAAGAAGAGTTACGAAACCCGGTGGGAAAAGAAGGTCCACGAACTTGAGTCCAGAGTTGAAGGACTCGTCGAAGAGAATGAGAAACTGAGACATGGACGGGACTCTACTATGGCTAGGGTTGATCCTGATCAGACCCTTGCGGACGAAGAGCGTAAGATTCAAGCTATCAGGGATTCGGCGCAAATCAAGGAAATGGGCGCCGAGATCGAGAAACTCGAAGCGGTCATCGACAGTATCAAGACGGATAATCACGAGCTCCGCCAACTCCTCGAAAAGGAACGCGTCGAGAAGGGTGAGCTTGTTATCTTGGCTGAAGAGATGATGTCCATACAGAGTTTCGTCCAAGCAGAGCCACCGCCGCAGCCGCGGCCGCAGCCACAGCCATCACGACCAACTGTTACCAAAACCCAGCATACTGGTCCCGAGAATTTCCGTAGCAGTATCGGTAGCCGTCCATCTGGCCTCAGAGCCCCCGGATCGGTGAAAAAACCAATGGAGAGCAGGATTGGAGGTATTGCCCACGACCGGAGTAGAAATGGCGGATCTCAGGGGGGTCTTCCACGTCCCGGTAGTGGCACAGCTATGCGGAGCGGTATCATGAGTTCGATTGAGAAGATGGGTAACTATCGGGGTCGAGGCGATTAGGCATTAATGACGAGAATTAGCTGCATGGGTGGGTGACGAGTTATGATTAGGTGTTATGGGTTTTGATACCGATATGATGTGATTACTGTAACGATTATTCTCCCCATTGGCACTTATTGGAGTTTAGGCCTGGATTGAGGCCTCTTCTGAATTGCAGTACTAACTATATTAAAACTAGGTCGTCCATCCTTCTGTATAAACACGTCATGGATCTATAGTTAAACCCGTCATGTTGTCAGTAGCTTGAGATTCCACCCAATGATACCCCTGATTCATCTTATATCTCTTCTTTTGTTATAGTATATGACGAGGGATGATTACTCTGTTCTCTGAGTGATTGATTATCTCATCACTGTTGGCCTTTTGCAACAGAAGTGCCACCCAGCCAATGCCGCAACATCTTTGGCACAAGGTCGGCGTGCAAGACGTTTGGGCAAGAACGAAGAGCATTGCTATCACGGCAAGCCTTGTCGATATCATACTTCAAACCAGGCCCCAAGCCAACACCTAAACCGCTATAAGTATCTTCGTAGTAGTCGGCAAGTTTGACGGCAGGCAGCTTCGCTTCGGCAGCCAGTCCTAATTCCGCAGCTCGAGAGCGCAACTTCGCTAGCCATTCTCCCAAACCAGCGTCTTCGAATTTCAAGCCTGCTTTCCGTAAGGCCGGCAGGAAACCTTCGTTCCAAGAGAATTGATGCGGCGGTTTGATATTGTAAAATGCCGGTTTGTCCGTGTTTGTATCGAGTTTCTCGGCAAGTTGCAGACATACACGAGCTACGATATCGACCGGCATCCAATCGCAAATATTGTGGTCTCCTTCGAGACGAGGCAGAACGCGGACCTCCGGTACGCTTCGGACCAGGATCGGGATGGCTTCTTTGTCGTTCCAGATCCCGTGGACGGTATCGGCTGAGATTTGTCCGATGCGCAGGACCCCAATTGCACCGCCGCACGCCGCGGCTGCCGCGCAAACCCGCTCGCCAATGAGCTTTGATCGAGCGTAGCCTGTTGGCGCGGCGAAGCTGAGGGATTGTATGGGCCCCTCGGGGACGTTGGCTGGAGTGGGGGTTTGGAATGCGGTTGAGATGCTACTTGCGAAGAGGAGACGCGCGGGTCTGGGGAAAGGGACCTGGAGAGATAAGTTTAGGAGATTATACAGCCCGGATATGTGCGGAATCATGCTCGTTAGGGATACGTTGAAATTTACAGGCCACGCTGCGTGAATGATGAGAGTGGCTGATTGCTGCAAGTCTGTATAATTCTCCGGCGAGAGATCAAGATTCGGAGCGCCTAGGTTGTCTGTTGTTAGGGCTGTCAGCTTTCCGTTGCGGTTTATGTCTGCATCGAGTTTTCGAATCTTCATAGACTCGTTGATGCGAGCTAACGCATCGTTGCCGCGAACAAGACATATAACACGCTCTACCTTAGGGTCGTCGAGGAGTTGAGCTAGTATGTGCGCGCCGAGACCGCCAGTCGCGCCCGTGAGTATCTATATTGATATGTTATTCCACAGGCACAGAGAAAGAGCCAGAAAAGGGAGTCATAGAAAAAGGCTTACCACGACATCTCTCTCTGGCGTCGGCAAGCTCCCAGGTGACCAAGTTTGAAATTGACTGTAATCGCCAATAATCCTTTCCATATTCTTAATTTCATCCTCGTCGCTTGCATGTACATTCTCCAGTTCCCCCCCGGCGCGCATTGAATAGAGGAGTCGGGCCAGCCTCGCTACAGATCCTACATCATAGACAACATTAGTGCGTAACAAATGGCCGCCGAGATCGAGATCGCGTTGTAGCAGCCTGCGGATCTGGGCGGCACGTAAACTATCTATTCCTGAGGCAAACAGATCGGCGTCGACATCCGGTACTTCGATGCCTGCTTGTTCGCGAATGAGTTTTAGTATGAACTGTTCGAGTTGTTCAATGTCGAAAGCGAGGTTTTGGCGATCCTCTCCGTCGGCAGTATCCTTGTCCCCGGTGTATAAGTTTTCGATTACGTTTTCGAACCGGGCGTACGCTGCGGAACGGATGATATTATTTTTATCGGTAGCGGGATATTCAACTTCAGCACCAAGCGGGACTATCATGTCGGGAGTGATGCGCGCAAACTCGTCGGCGATATCGTTCGCTCTGTCTACGTAGGACTGAATAGCCTCGATGAACTCTTTGTCCGATAAATTCGCTGCAGCAGCGGAGCGAAACACCAAGAGACCAGGCACCAGACGGTCGTTGCCAACCATTAGGGCATCTCGCACTAATAGGCTTTCACGAACAGTACCCTCCATGCCTAGTGGGAGGATCTTTTCCCCACTCAAAAGGGTGATCCTATCGTCGGCTCGAGCAACATATTTCCAAATCCCATCTATTGTCGGGTGGGGAATAAATAGGTCGCCTGAATGAAAAGAGCCAGGAGGGTCGTTCGAGTTAGTAATCATAAGTGCAGGATGCGTATTGAGATATACGCTTTCGTATGTGCCGTTATCGAGCTTCTGGAAGATCATGTGCTGGCGCAAATGAGCAAATGGCCGGATATAGTCCCAGGTATTATCGCCAGGTTCACGATGTATGGAATCTCCCATATGGCCGACTTCGGTTCTTCAGACGGGTTAGCCCAGTAATACAATATACGTATAGTGGCAGGAGAGACTAACAAGCCAAATATGAGGCCGAGATTTACACCCTGCTCGACTACTCGGTTCCCAAGTTCATCAGGAGTTCTAGCCCCAGCTGATGTCACAAATTTGCACCTTTTCAGAACATCAATTCCATCTTGCCTCTCTGCTATCAACTTTAACGCGTAGGGGACTGTATGGCAAATTTCAGGCTGTATCGACTTAAGGGCCGAAATCAAATTGTCCGCCGTTAACGGCAAGTGTGCATTGAATAAATGAGCCGTTTTGCGCATCCACATGGCTTGTATCGAGGTTATCAAACCATGAAGGTGATACCAAGGTAAAGGATTGAACGCTTTGAGACCAGTCCCCTGAACCACGGACGCCAAGAGGCTCCGATGGGATAAAAGCAATAGCTTGGGAAGACCAGTGGAACCAGATGAATGCATCATAAGTGTCACCTGTATGTTCTCCATGACCTTATCAGGGATTTCCCGTAAGAAAGGCTCAGAAGAACACTCTGGTTTATCAAAATCTGCTCTAGATAGCATCTTAATGAGCGTGAGATCTTGACGAGCCTCCTTTATCCCAGCCATAACCGAATCGATACGAGCGGTCGTTCCGTAGAGCATAGTATCGCACCCCGCTTGCTGAAGCAGATGGAGACATGCCGGTGAGTTTAGGCGAATCGACAGAGTCAGAACCTTGCATCCCAAGCGGAACAGTGCGAAGAACGTGATAGCGAATGACAGGTCGGAAGGCGCGAAAAGTGCTACTGTTTTCCCCGAGTTCACTCCAAGGCCAGCTTGTACTAATGCTCGACAGGCATCGTCAACCATACGGTCGAGGTCTTTACCCGTGAAGTACTCGTATTCAGCTGCACTATAGCTATACTTGGGGTATCCAAGAATGGGAACCTGTTCAGCGTCTTTGGCTCGCTCACGAATAAGGTCGTCGATCATCCATAGTTTGCCGTACTTGTTGGTTCTCTCTTCGACAGCTTGAGGGGTTATGTTAGCCATTTTGAACTTGATAGCACTTCTAGACGCTTCACTTGTGAAGTAAGGATAGAAATTGGAAATATAAAGGACGTTCTTAGTCAAGATGATTCTCGGTCCGCTACGGCTTGAGTTAGGAAAACCAGTCGTGTCGCCTATAGTAATAGAGAGAAATAACGAGGTTATATATATTACATCAGACAACACCTAGTCAAAGTACTCCTCTCGAATTAGAACGTCATTATTATTCTAGTAACGCCGAATCTTTTCCATTTTACTACTGCCGAAGCCAATTACTAAGGCCAATATTGGATTTACGAGCGGAAACGAATGTCGTTACAGTTATCGACAACTATCCTCGAGACATCGCTCCGTGTATAGAAGCCGTGCACATAGGGTTACCCACCTAGTTATATCCGAAGTGGTAATTCCCGGACTAAATCCCTATTGCTGTAGGTTTTACTGGGTATAAGAAAGAAAATATTATTCAAAGTGGGTTCTCCAACTCGAATCCCGTGTCGTCGATAGGGCGTAAGAACACGACCCAACCGGTGGAGATGGTTGGTTGGTCGGGATCGACAGCGATGGACCCAAGCCATCACAGAATATGTTATCATACGTGGCTACGCTGTGTATAAACGTAAGTCAGTCTGGCCGCAGTGCTACATAATACTATAAGCAGTTATAAATTTACCTATCTATGACTTTTTTCTCAACGCCCGTACACAGTCACGAGTCTCAATCGATATTATGCTATTGATATGGCAGACTAGACACAAACGCCATCATTACTAGTTTACTCGGATTCAGATCAAGGCGAGAATTGAGACGCCCACATAATGATCTTGTCACGAGGCGGACCAAGAAGCAAGGAAACAACTTCGTTGTTCCGCGAGGAACCTATCTACAACTATGGCTAAGGGCAGCTACATATAGAACAGGCTAGAACCCTGACAGATCTCTTATAGGTACGAAGCCGGTATCGCACATAGTTGAGGTCATGATGTGTCGGTGCGGTAGTGCCTCTGTGTAAGCCTTTTGTTTACTACGACTTCAACATGTAACCCAAATAGATGAAATTATACATATGTGGCGTTATCACTTAGTTTTCGTATATTCGCGCCCCGTGGGCGTAAGACCGAAATGCGCGAGGATGAGAAGCCAACACGGGCGATAGAGAATCGTACGAGCTATTTCATGCGCCTAAGGTCAATCGATGTTGTTAAACACCGCGGCGACAGGGATTTCTACTCCGAGTAAGAAGGGGACATGTTAGAATGCCAGTATATTCGTCGCCACGCTACGAATCTTGATAGTACCTATTATCCGAGGTCTTCCGTGGCTCTGTAGTGACAAGATGAGGATGTAGATGCCGGGTATTTGGAGATGGTATGTAGGTATATTATACCTTCTTGGTTCAATAGCTCATATGAATACCTATATAAGTATGTAGCATTATATACTAACGTGGCTCTACGATCTTACCTATATTCTTATTGTCCCCCACAACCCGGCCTAGTTGCTCTAGTGTTTCTTTGAAGATTAGTAGGCTGTATACCAACTATAAATCTAGGATGTTCTTCAATAGAAACTAACGACTTATTACACTGTTTACCTCTAGATGTGAACTTGCTAAGTTACAGATACGTATCTTGAGAGCGAGTAATATATTCTACGATCCACCCCGATAGTGATATGTATTAGAGCTTTCTTGCTATTCTCTGTGGACGTTTCTTCGCCTTGGCAAGCCGAGCGAGGGTTATTGCATTAATTAAATATATCATTTGAATCTGATTGGCATATCTTATATATTAATAACTTATAGGATGATTCGCTATATACTACCCAAGGCTTCTCTTCTTGGCATTTGAGAGTTCGTGGCTTCTAACGGAAGACAAGGGGAGGGAGTAAGGGAGCCTAATAAGAGATTATTCCTTATATGAGATGTATCTAGGGGTTGGCACTATGGTTCTGCTAGCAATACTGCTTGATTCTAGGTAGATAAGTTGAGACTACATCCCTAATCGTCTTTTAGCGTCTTTATGACCTATCGAGGCGCTTGGCTATGTCGAATGTGCGTGCCGTAACCTACCTACCTACCTAGGTAGGTAGGTATCTAACTTATACATTTGCCTCCCCGATTTCAAATAGGTCCATGTAAGATTCTGTTGACATGCTTGCTATCTCTCTCTGCCTGTCATTGATATTCAGAGTTTATTTAAGCCTCCTTTCGCCCTAGTTGCTCACGTGGCGATCATAGCATTCTCAAAGGATAGCTGGAAGAGCAATCTAACATAAAGTCAGTGCTTTCTTTTATTTGTGTTTAGGATATATTAGGTATGAAGGGAAGATAATTGATTGTGTTGTATACCTTTGCACGTTCGCGATTTTGATGCACATTTTCAATCTTTAGTATTTTGAATTAATAAACCGAAACTATTTTATTCACAAGAGATTGCTTATGAATGAGACAAATAGATTCCAAAAGTTAGCAGCGGTATGAGGGAAGAAGCTGGTGACCTATAAGTGCCAAGACCGCAATGCTAAGTACCTAGGTACATACCTGGGTACCTAATCTACGCGGGGTTTTTGCTCATGAAGTATAAAGGAAGTATAAAGTTCTGTCTTTGTATAGAACGTTTAGCTAAAAAAAAAGAAGAAAAAAAAGGATACTCTATCATATGATATTGTATGAGAGCCAAACTTATTAAATAGTCGTAATGATAATATATTCATTAATATGCCTCGGATCTTTGGTCGAATCTTTTTGCAGGTACTCTTGGAACTGCTCTTTGATGACGTCCCACTTCTGAAATTGGGACAGTGTCAATACATATGTAGGTACCTAGGTATCTAGGTACCCAGGTAGATAATGAGTACCCCTAAAACGCATCTCAGTTAACCTATCGATAAGGCACGGGAACCCCTTGTTGGTCATAAGTTTCTAACGTTAGCTTGGATCACAGATTAGTCCCCTCAGCTAACTTTGCTTTTTTAGCGTTGGTGGACCTCCCCCTAGTGTGCAGATAGGACGCACATGCAGTAACTTTGGTATCGTACATTACATTTTATTTTGTATTATGCGTTAAGAAATAGGGACAATTTAACCTAGTATCCTAGCATCATCCACTTGCATGCATACCTCCATATCTTTTACCACCTACCTAGTGTACACTACCTACCCATACCTAGGTACACTTACCTACGCTTACCTACACCCACCTACACCCACCTACACTTACCTACACTTACCTACACTTACCTGCAACTTACTTGTAACTTGACTACCTACCCATCATATACAACTCATCTTGAATAGCTACACCCCCTTCTTTTTTATATTCGATAGTTACCTACGCACCCGAATCGAACCCACGCGGGACTTGACACCGGTAAATCTTGTTACGTGTTACAGCTTGCCCCTGGGAATGCAAATACAAATGCGGATGCTACGCAAGTGAGAACGGACTGAACTGCAAGGGACGTTTGCATACTCCGTTTAAGTCGGAAAACCTGGACTTTTCGGTCTGGTTGAGGTTGTAACATAAACGCCACGCCTTTCGGCATTGGACATTGACCTATAACATAACATGTCCACCCCAGACCGAGATGATTCGGTTTCACCTATGACAGGGAGCCCACGCACTTCTTCTCCTGTACATTCACGTCGTAAAGCACCGTCCTCTACCTCTCCGAATGACCTTCCATTAGCCGCTGCAGTACCGGTTCATACTTTACCACTCCCTGATCCATCCTCGACCCAATCTACTTCGAGATCAGACTCGGAACAACCGACCGACTACCTAAACGGAGGTCGGCCGCACGACAATATTTCCCCTATCAATGGCACATCGTCTACCTTTTTAGGCCCAGCGGCTGCCGTACGATCCCCATCTCCTCTAAGAAACTCCGAATTACAAGCACCGGACGGCGATGTTAACGCACAGGGAGAGCCAACATCACCTGGACGGCGTAGCGTACAGTTTGCTCGTACGGATGTGTTGCTTGACCCTCCGCAGCACGATAGAAATGGGTCGTGGGACGAAGAAGAGGATACAAGGAGTAGATCTCGTAGCGAGAGATGGATCTCAAGGCTGAGATTAACTTTGGGTAGTTCTGGTACCATCCAGCCTCCCAAGTCTCCAGCAGCTTCTGAGAATGCGCCCACTCCAGCCAATGCTTCACCAGTTGCAGGCCGGTCCTACCGCGTTCCGGATACTCTAGATGAAGAGGAGGGAAGCGACGCGGACATCGAGGCGAGTGGTGACGAAGGCCAAGAGAGGAATGCACCCAAGAGTAAAAGGAAGAGGATGCGACGCCGTTTAAAGCAGTTGGAGATGTTCACCGCTCCGAATTCTCCACGGTTTATGGATGATCTTGACTCGCCTAGGACAAGCCGCTTAAATACTATGGTTCGACGTTCAACAATGCCTGAGGCCGCTGAGCATCGCGGTGGAATGTCCGAGGGAGAAGGCCGCGACCACCTAATTGGTCGGCGCCCTGCATGGACGCGTGGAAGCTCGTGGATTGGCTCTCAGCGGACCGTACATCCCAGCGCTGATGATGCCGAGATTCCTCAACCTCGTACACCCGGACACCGCCGCCGCATTTCTGAGATGTTTGGAGCAGGAGGAGCATCGGATGGGGAATGGCTGGCAACACCGAGACGGCCGTTCTTGGGCGCGGATCGAGCTGCAACCTTTGGTGCTCAGAGATGGAGGCAGGTAAAGCAAACATTAAAAATGCTAGGAAAGAGGAGAACAGACCAATTCGATTTCTATAAGTCTGCTGAACTCATGGCCGAGCTACGAGCTGTGACACCGGCTGTTGTCATTCTCGCTAGTATGTTGCAGAGAGACGAACACGGGAATAAACGCATACCTGTTCTCCTCGAACAGCTAAATCTACGAGTCATCGACAGTCGCCCAGAAGATAGCAATAGCGAGAGACATACTATTTTTACAATCGCCTTAGAGTACGGTAGTGGACTGAGTCGAATGAGGTGGACTGTTACTCGTAGCGTCAGAGAAATTTGGAATATTCATTGGAAGTACAGATTATCTCTAAAAAATGATATTACTCTACAGGCTACGACAAATCATCGGATCCGTCCCAAACAACCCCGATTTCCCAGGAAGGCATTCCCTTATTTACGGACCTACCATAACCTCGAGGAGTCCGACGACGAAGAAAGGCCACCGGGCACTAGAGCGGACGACACAGTCGCTGAAGGCACCGCGGGTGAAGGAACTGCCGCCGAAAACACGGCTAGCGATAACGACAGACGAACAAACCAAAATAGAAAGCGATCACGTATCAACACATTTCTGCCACGCCGGCAATCTTCGGGCCTTGGGGATAACGGGGAAACGTCTCTCGCCGGTGCCCAAAACTCGGCAGCGCTCAAGAAGAAATATATCGAGAGGCAGAGGAAGACTCTGGAGAAGTACTTACAAGAGATGGTTCACTGGCTCATGTTCCGTGCCGATAGTAACCGCCTTTGTAAATTCCTCGAGCTTTCTGCTCTTGGTGTACGACTAGCTGCTGAAGGCAGCTTCCATGGGAAGGAATGCTACTTGCATATACAATCCACCAAAGGCATTGACTTTCGGCGAGTGCTGAATCCGCAAAAGGTTATAGCGCGGCACTCTCGGAAATGGTTTTTGGTCCGACAGAATTATATCGCCGTCGTCGAATCGCCGGCAACAATGAACATCTATGATGTTTATCTTGTCGATCCCCTTTTCCGTGTCGTGTCTAAAAAAAACAAGCTTAAACGTTTCGGAGCAAAATTAAAGGTTGAGGCAGAGAAAAAAGACGAAGATCATCATCTGACCGACGAAGAATCCCATGGGAAGCACCACACGCTGAAGCTGTACTCTGCGGATCGGAAGATCAAATTGTTCTCCCGCAACCAGACAGTACTTCGTCAATTTGAAGAATCTGTCCTTGATATGCTAAAACAAACTCAATGGCATGAGCATCATAGGTTTGACAGCTTTGCGCCTGTGCGGCAGGCAGCATTTGCCCAATGGCTAGTCGACGGTCGTGACTATATGTGGAATGTTTCCCGTGCCATAAGCATGGCGCAAGACGTTATCTACATTCATGATTGGTGGTTAAGTCCTGAGCTGTATATGCGACGACCGGCGTGCATTAGCCAGAAGTGGCGTCTAGATCGGTTGCTCCAGAGGAAAGCTAGGGAGGGTGTCAAAGTGTTCATCATTATTTACAGAAACGTGGAGCAAGCTATCCCCATAGACTCGGAGTATACGAAATTTTCGCTCCTTAACCTCCACGATAATATTTTGGTCCTAAGATCGCCAAACCAACTAAAGAAGAATCAATTCTTTTACGCTCACCACGAAAAGGTTTGTATCGTGGATCACGATGTGGCCTTCCTTGGAGGAATCGACCTTTGTTTCGGTCGCTGGGATAACCCACAGCACCCGATTACAGATGATCGACCAACGGGCATGGAGCCGGACGGGGATAGCCCCCGAGATGCTGAACATTGTCAACTTTTCCCTGGCAAGGACTATTCGAATCCCCGTGTCTTGGATTTCTTTAAACTTAATGAGCCTTATGAGGAGATGTATGACAGGAGTAAGGTACCCAGGATGCCTTGGCATGATATTGCGATGCAAGTTGTTGGTCAACCAGCGCGTGATCTTACCCGTCATTTTGTGCAGCGATGGAACTACTTACGGCGCGAACGCAAACCCACTCGACCTACCCCTTTCTTGCTCCCCCCACCCGATGCAAACCCGGGAGACCTTGAGGCTCTTGGTTTGTCTGGAACATGTGAGGTCCAGATCTTGCGATCGGCGGGTGACTGGTCTCTGGGCTATCCAAAAGACCTAAGGGAGCACAGTATTCAGTCGGCATATGTAAAACTCATCGAAGAGTCAGAACACTTTGTCTACATGGAAAATCAATTTTTTATTACGAGTACGGAAACTATGAACACTAGGGTGGTTAATCGGATCGGCGATGCGTTAGTAGAACGCATTATTAGAGCCCATGAGAAAGACGAGGATTGGCGTTGTTGCATTTTAATCCCCCTTATGCCCGGTTTCCAGAATACGGTGGACCAAGCCGAGGGCAGTAGTGTTCGACTGATCATGCAGTTCCAATACCGAAGCATATGCCGAGGCCCGAATTCGATCTTCGGGCGGCTACAAGCAGTGGGTATAGAGCCGGAAGATTATATCTCGTTCTTCAGCTTGAGGCAGTGGGGCAAGATCGGCGCTCACGATCAGCTTGTGACAGAGCAGTTATATATCCACGCTAAAACTATCATTGTGGATGATCGTGTTGCATTGATCGGGTCGGCCAATATCAA
The DNA here is from genome assembly GCA_025201765.1 of Daldinia sp. FL1419. Lineage (NCBI taxonomy): Eukaryota > Fungi > Ascomycota > Sordariomycetes > Xylariales > Hypoxylaceae > Daldinia > Daldinia sp. FL1419. The sequence goes on from MU623341.1 coordinate 530,630, forward strand.
CGAACGTTCAATGCTGGGAAACCGGGACTCAGAAGTTGCTGCGATTGTTCGAGACACCGATATGATGTGGTCGACAATGGCAGGTGAAACCTATCGAGTTGGCAGATTCGCTCACACCCTTCGTATGAGACTTATGAGAGAACATCTTGGATTAGATGTAGATGAGATAACAGAAGAAGAGAGGCAGGCGGAGCTTAGTGCTGAAGCCCGCTTCGAAGCTGAGATGAATCAATTATATGGAGACGACGAGACCCCGCCTGCAGAGAGTTCAGAGGCTGCAGGGCCAAGTAAATATCATCGTGGGCAAAGTTTCAACCATGACGTTGCCGCGGAGGATGGATCTGGTGACGAGTCTGCTGCTTCGGCCTCATCTACTTCGTCTAGTTCGAAGGGCAAGTCGCCAGAACGTGATCCGCGAGTACACGGAAATGAAAAGCATATTCAAGACGTTGAGGGTTATGGCGCCGACCATTGGAAAGCAGCGCAAGCTAAAGGCGTTGATCTTGGGAGTGATTCGGTTGTTATGAATGGACACGAGGTCCTTCTTCATAGAAGGAGCCACTCTAAGAGTCATAAAGGAAGCTCTAAGACTACTGAATTACCCTCACATACGCCTTCTAAGGGTTCGTCGCAGCGCGATCTCAGCAAAAGCAATAGCCAGCTACCTCCAGCGCAATCGGACCCGTCGGCGAGTTCTCAGCTGCCACACCCTGTACAGCTCCCGTCTTTACCAGTTCAAGATGATACCGATATAGGAGGCCCTCCGGTGCGGTTAGATGAATCAGGAAAGCCCACAAACGAGCCCCTGAACCCTTTAGTCGCGGACATTGTGCAAGCTAAAATCGACAAGGATTGTATGCGAGATCCTGTTCATTCCGCTTTCTGGGATGATATCTGGATGAGAGTTGCTTCGAATAATACGAAGCTGTATCGACGAGTTTTCCGGTGTATGCCCGATAGCGACGTGACCACATGGAAGGAATATGGCGAGTTCGAGGAATATGCGAACCGCTTTAAGCAAAGCATGGCTGGTCCGAGAAATGATGAGTCCGAAACAAGTCAGATGAGCCACATTGGTGGAGCAGCCGCAGGTATCGCGGCGCCGGCGGCGGCACAAGGGGCTCCTGAGGTCTCCGAGAAGCTCCACGACCAGCACGCCGAAAGCAACCCTAAGGTTGTAGTTTCCAACGGGAACACGGGCGTCTTGAACGAGAAGGCCCCGATCTCTGAGGGTAACCATTCTCCAGAAAACGAAAAGGCTAGTATTGGCTTAGACACGGAAAGGGTCCGTACCAAGAACTCTCTTGAAACACCTTCGCCAGTACAGCCTGCAGGGGATACACCATTCCCAGCATACGAAGGTCAAGTCGACCCTGCATACTTAGAGCCCCAGGGTGAGAAGCGAGACCGTCGGGCAACATTTTCATCAGCGGAGAAATCCGCGCCAGAATCTGGCAGCACCGCCAACCCCTACAATCATAATTCCGTGAGGCGCCGCCGACGAGCCACTACTAAGGGCAGCCGGCGTGGAGCAAGCGTTCCGTATGACCTTCTCAGTCGTGATGAAGCTGAGGAGTTGTTAGGTATGATTCAGGGAACTTTGGTGCAGTTTCCCTACGACTGGCTTGAGGTTGAGGAGAAGGATAATCATTGGCTATACCAGGCCGACCTGTTGGCGCCAAAGGAAATATAGTACGTACCAACCATTGATCTTGCGCTTAATCCTATGAAAAGGGCCAAAGTAGCTAACGAATTTACAGTGACTAAACGACACCCTTTCTCTTAAGCCTACTAGGGGCTACTTATCTACCATGAATCTCGCCAGGCATAACGGGCGCGGAATAAGCATAGCGAAGGGTGGATAGAGGAGTTATCATGTTTTGTTATTTGCCTATCCCCGACCCACGCATCGTATAAGCTTGTAATATGGTTATTTCCACGTAGTAGACTAAGCGGGTGGTAGTCAGTTGTACATATTGGGGAGGATAAGAGGCAACTTACCTACCATATATATACGAAGGTACCTACCTATATATGGCCTTCATAATACTGTAATTGGCGTGGTACGCATGGGAAGACTGATGGCACTCGCTCCTTGACTTTCAGGGAGCGAAAGTCGGGATGTGGAATACGACCCGGCCGTGCTTGCATATTGCGCATTATTCCACTTTTAGTTGGTTTTATGGAATAGAAAAAAATATTCTAATAGAATAATTATTGCCATAATTTACCTTTACGAAAATAGTGGCTAACGTATAATGCTTCGTATGAACGATAATTGCGAGTTCTCGTTGACGGATATGTACCTACCTAGGTAGTCTAAAATAGACTGAGCGATGGCGCATTTTCCATCTCGAACCATGCGGTATTAGACTAAGAGTGCCTTGCACGGTGCGGCATGTCTAGCTACAATCATATTCCGAAGAAAAATGAGTATCACGGGAATATAGACGAACAGACAGAAGACAATTATTATCTATTTCTTTTCATTGCTATCTCTCTTCCTATTCTTCGCACTATACGCAACTGGCAGCTCATCTATCTGTCTGCTCTAGGTACCTAAACTACCTCCTATTTGTTACACATCTATCGCAGCCAATTCCCTCTATCCGGCATCTGCCTGGGTTGAGAATACAGAATAAGTACAGGGCAAGCAAGCAAACGCATTTGCGGCACCCGAAAAAAAAAACATTACATTACCAAGGTAAATAAGTATGGACAAAGGAGAAAATACGATGAGAAGCTAACAAGTGGAGCTTGACTTGTGTGTGTTCTCAGGGGTATCATTTATTCCATGTTATCCCATTCTGTCCAATGCTTAGTTTTTCTTCTTCAGCTCGGCGGTATTCTGCCGCCTGAAAAAAAAAAAAAAAAAGGAGAAATATGCTCAACGACCAACTCCCCCTGTATTCCTTCCACGTGCTATGCCGAGTGTGCGAAAAAGAGGTGATAAAAAACATCTCGATAGTGTATATCGTCCAAAAGCCCAATTTCGGGTACGCGCATGCATAGGTATGTAATCCAAACCGCGGCATCGGAGAACGAGCTCGGAAATAGGGCACGCGGGGTCTGATAGTATGACACATACCAACGCAAGGGCGCTGTTTGGTAATTGAGTCCCGAGTTCTAAAGAATTCCTGCGAGAAGATCCGTGGACATCGTCATCCTCCTTCAAGGCCTTCTCTTAATGCGTCGCGATTCACATCCTCAGGCTGGACCTTGGGTGGTGGCACCCTCCGTTGAGCCGCAGCCAGGTATTCCGTAAATCCTGGTATTATGCCTGATTGGTTGATGCCAGGTGGACGACTAGACGGTTTCTGAGTGTTCTCTCTCACCGTCTTTGCGGACGTACTACTCGTGGTTGAACTACTGTCTCCACCACCATTGCCGCTGCCGCCACTACCACCACCCCATGGTCGCCAACCGACCCATTTACCAAGTTTTGATGATCCAAAGCCCAACATAGATGAATCTGCGGCCGAGTGTAAACTTCCTACCGGCGTTAACGCATAACTTTCACGAAGTAATGCACTACTTCGTTTTGCGCTGCCGCGGGATAATACGGGCCGTGCTGTAACGCCACTACTTCCCGTCACAGAAGCAGCTGAACCTATCTGTCGAATTGTGAGCTGGCTCGGCCGAGACTTCAACGTATGGATATCGAGACCGCCGGAGAGCGAAATGATGGACTCGTGCGATAAGGCTCTATGTAACCTAACTAGCGGCATAGGGTTGTCACCCGGCCCATTCGCGACCAAAACTCCATCGTCATCTACGGCATCTTGATCCCTAGAAGAAGCCGTATCCTCCCCAGTAGATCCGTCAGTGGCCGATGTTAGATCTGGAGGACTATCCCCATCGTCAGATTCTTCAATAATTGGATGGGCCTCGGTAACGAATGGTTGTGCGAGGGCCGACGTCGTTGAAAATCGAAAACTCCGCGAAGATATATTCGACAGTCGCTTCTGGTGACTAGCATTCCAAGTGGGGGATAGTGGATCAACACTAGTCGTGGGCGAGGTAGGGAATGAGTCTACCGTATGATCAAACAGCGAACTTCGGCGGTTTGATATAGGCGAGCTCGGGACCGATGAGGGCGCAAATTCGGACCGTTGGTCCGAATACGTCGACCAACAATTGGAAAGGAGAGAATCCCTATGCGTATGAGTATGCGAACCGAGCTGCGGTCGTGTAGGACCATTAGGAGGTGTGCTCGGTACTGTGCCCCCGGGCGGCGTAAATACCCCGGGGTTGAGTCCTTGCCTTTTTTTCCGCGGCTTTTTGACATCTGGTTTCGATTTCGGTAAATGAAAATGATGGTGGATGTGAAGCTCCTGGGGTGTCCTAGGAGGTTTCTGTTCAGGCGACTCCTTTTCAGACTCGAGTTCCGCGCTAAGCGTAGAGGCAGCATTGACTAGTTCGTCTCCTAATGGTTGGTGGTACATGAGCTGGTCACGCAAAGCCTGTATCTCATCGTTGGAGTTCATAAGCATCTCCCGCAACTCGGCGATACCATACTGAAGATTAGCATTGTCCTGGAGCAGATCGCGGACAAAGTGTGATACAGCATTACTCCCCCCTCCAACACGATCGAGTGATTTAGCCGCCGCTGCTCCCTTTAGTCGGCCAGCGGCGGTATTTAACTCTTTTTCCACCTCACGCTGCCTCTCTACCCTGCTTATCATCTCAACATGATATTCCCTCTCTTCTTGTGCTTCCCTCTCCATCCGCTCAAGTTGTTCTTGTAAGTCGCTTATACCCCTTTCGGCTCGCTTCCATCTCGATACCGCAGTTTTGGCCTCTTCACGAGACAGGCTCAGATTCGTTTGTAATTCAGCCTGTTCCTGTTCTAAGGCCAGAAGCTGGCGCTCTAGTGCAGCAGCACGCGCCGTCTCGCCCTCGAGCCGACGAATTGACTGCTGCGAAGAGAGTAATGAAGCCTCAAGTGATCTGATGTGGCCTTCGGAGTCGATGACTGTGTTGTTGAGTGCTTCGAGTTGATCGAGTAAATTCCTATTATCCTCGATTGTCTTTGCGTTCTTAGCCTCCAACTCCTTGTTATCAATTTCTAGATGCTCGATTCGGATAGTAAGCTCATGGCGGTCTCGTTCTGCGTCTGCCATGTAAGCTTCGTGGCGCGCGAGCAAGGCCTGCAACGCGAATGTTAGAGAATTGGAGACTGTCATCTCTGACTGCTTGCGCAAAGGGTTGCTAAGACGCAGGTGTTCTGGAACGTAAATCGCAAATATACGACTAGTAAAACAGCACAACAGCACTAAGTTGCATTCCTAGGATGGCACTTCGCGGTACTTTGGCTATTGGCTATAGTGGGGGGGATAAACAAACTATGGAATGTGGTGTGGTGCGATGTGATGTGATGTGATATAGTATAAGAAGGCTGCAGGTGATGTCGACTAGACTACCGAGGGAACCCTTGTGGCTTGATCTCGACACATTTGACACGCAGTTGGTGACTACATAATAGAAGACGTACCTGACCCATCCGGGCAGCATTGTGGACATCCTTCTCGACACTGGCAAGGACGGAACAGTTATGTCTTAGAAAGACACACTCCACAGAACCACAGCAGCATTTGAGAGGTCCTGGTTCATAAGGTTGAGCGGGCAGATCGGTATCTTCCCGGTCGGTGGTAGCAGTCGTGGCTGCAGCGGGGTGACGGGATTCAGCCATGGCGATGGCTAAATGGTCGCTTCGTTGCGCGTATTCAGCGGGGAGATCAGCATGCTGGATTTAGGGGTTTACGCCAAGGTAAAAGGACAGCTGCAAAGACGTTCCCTTTTGATTGTCTGGCGCACAGTGGACGAGACGGGTGGAGCGAGACACGCTCACCCAGCTCGCCCGTCTGGGAGAATGCGAAGGTCTCGGGGGCTATTCGATACGAATCTCTTCAGATCCAGCCAGCCACGGGATAATGACTAGGGGTTAAAAAAAAACTAAGGGGTTATTAGGGAGAAAGAAGCCGAAAGGGGGAAAAAAGGAACGGAAAAAGTAAAAATGTAACAAGTGAAAAAAGAAAATTTTGGGTGGAAAAAGAAACCAAAATTGGAGCTAGATTAGTTGGGTGTGTAAGGTGAAGATGGCTTCTCGCGTCGGTTCGTGTAGAATGGTGAAATGGACTTGTAAGTGGAGTGAAGGATGATGATTTGATAACAAAATAATAAGATAATATGCTAATATGATTAGATCAAGTGGGGTTCCCGTATATTAAAGTTTAGTTACCTTTAACTTTGGTATTATATGTAAGATTACCTAAAGCTCCCAGGTTTATAGGTATGGATGTACCTTGTTTTTTACAGCCTTAGGTTTGGGTACCTACATGCATGTAGGTAGGTAGAAAGGTACGCGTGAATGTACAAGTGATACGATAGGAACTTTCCAAGACATTTGTCGAAAGAAAAGGCGCAAGAGTCAAGAAGTAAATGTAATAATCCAGCTAGAGAAGGAAGGGAGGTTTATTTCATATAACTAAAGGTGCCGTTGAATCAAGTGGTTGGTAAATAGGTAAGTCACATGGGCAAATCACCATGTTACCATATTTTGGTTGCAGCCGATCTTCTTGGCCACGTTCTCCCAACTTAGGTATCCTGTCAGCCTGTGATACGTCGCGCCGAGTGGTGCGGGCGATGACGCACTTCAATTCAATTAATATATACACTGTACCTTGCATCTTACACTACATTAGCCAGGTACATGTACAAATCTTATGATCGATGCATCACGATTTAAAAATAATAAAATTTATAATAACTTCCATTTCCCGCTTGCTATTCGACTAGAAATCGACATACTATGTACCTAGGCAGATACACATCCATTGTAATAAACAGTACATGGTACCTAGATTAAGCTCAATCTGACGGGTCTAGACCCCTGAATCAAGGACTTGGATTCCCCGGTGGCTCGGGTAAAACGCTAACTCAGGAACACAAATCAAAATCATCCATCCGTCGGGTCCATCCCCTTGTGGATTAGGCACTCAAGGCACCTACAGTAGTGTAGGAAATTCACTACCCCATCCCTAAGCCGGTAGCGGAACAGTTAAAATGTCTAACCCGCCCTCAAGGTCAGTCTTAGATGGCATAGCGCCCATCTTCATAAGCTCCGCCGACTTGGCCATCGCTGGATCCACTCCCATACTGGCCATCGCTACCACAGTCTCTCCTTTGCAGTAATATGCCACAAATTTGCCTTCACCTGGGTTACCCTGTAAGACAAGCTCGTCCCACCCGTGCATCGAATTACCGCAATATCGCAATTGTCCCGTTAGAGCCGACCAGAAAATCGGCGTAAAGAAGTCTGACTTTAAAGACGGGTTTACGATATGATGCGCCACCACTCGTCCCTGGTTCTGCGCCACGTTCCAGTGTTCGATGCGTGTATAGTTACCCTGACCTCCAGGACCGTGATAAGGATATGAGGCAATGTCTCCAATCGCATAGACATCCTTGAGTCCTACCACGAGGAAGTTTTCGTCTGTCTTTAATGATCCATCTTCTTCTAATCGGATTACTTTGTTCTCCTTGAGATATCCTGTTGATGGTGCGACACCAACGCCTAATATAACCAAGTCAGCTTCAAGTTTTGTGCCGTCCTTTAGATGCACAGAGCCCACTTGGGACGGGCTCGAGCCAGAGGGTTCAGCTTTATCCACGCCCGCCGACATATGAAATTTCACCCCTCTCTCTTCCAATAACTTTTGTAATCCGGCACCAACTTCTCGTCCCAATACTCTTTCCAGTGGCACACTTTCTTGACCAACTACGGTCACCTCATTTTCGGCGGCCGTCGCATTTGCCACTTCCATACCAATGAAGCTACTACCGACGATGACAATCTTTTTGCCTTTGTCACCGATAGCATCCACAATCTTCTTCGCGTCATGAACTGTCCTAAGTAGGAAAATGTTCTCGAGCACCTTAAAGCCCTGCAGAGGTAGGTTTCTCGGAGAACCACCAGTGGCTAGAACTAGCTTTGAGTATACGAACCTCTCCTTATTCTTAGTGACAACAGCCTTGTTGACCAGGTCGACTTCGACGACTTCGTCATGCACTACTTCGACCGAGCCAGATTTAAACCACTCCTCGTCCCTCCACTGAATCTTGGTGTGGTCTGTAATTAGAGCCTTGGATAACTTAGTTCGGTCGATGGGTAGATAGCCTTCGTTAGATATCATAGTAATAGGGCCATTGAAGCCTTTCTCCCTGAGACCTTCAATAGCACCAATTGCTCCGCTACCGCCACCAACCACGACAACCCTATCGGCTAAAGCACCGCCAGTGGTACCACACTTAAAGTTGGGTTTTCGTTTCCCAGCTTTGATCGTCGCCTCCTCGCCTTCGATATATACTGCGCCATCTTTTTCGAATACTTTGAAGACAGGCAGGGCGTCTAAGGCGGGAGCGTTCTCGATGTCACCCGTCGAACCGTTGAAGCAAGCTATATAGGTGAGAGGATTGCAGAGTCAGTCACACAAGTATTAACGCTTATAAGTAAAAGCAAACAGCCGAGTAAACGTAAACCTACCTCCATGCCATGGGCAAGTCAATCGTCCACCCTTAGTCAAGACGCCCTTGACTAGGGGAGCCCCGTAATGCGTACACTTGGGTCCCATAGCCGTAGTCTTGCCGCCGGCACTGAGGAGAAGGACTTTTCCGCCCTCGACACCCTCAACTTCGACTTCCCTTTTCTCGCCCGGCTGTAGGGTCAAGGAAGATACGTCTTTGAGCTTAAATTGAGGCATAGCTCTGACTGCAGATATAGAGATAGGTCTAGTGTAATTTATTGGTAACTTGGAAGTAGAATCAAGACTCGGCTTGAAGAGAATACGAGCTATAGAAGGTCGCAAGAGGAATCTGGTGGAATTCATTAAACAAGACGAAACAATGGAAGGGTATGTAGATATATGCAGTATATATGTAGTATACGAGTAGGAGAGGATCGGGCGAATTAAGGTGAAGAGGAGGGACAGGAGAATATCGTATTACGAATAATCTGTCAGACTGAAGTCATAAAAGAAACGACACATGCAGGTATGTAGCCAACCAAAACGCGATATAGAGAAACAAGGAGGGATTCTACTGAGGGGTTCGGGATCGAAATGGTTCGAGGTCAAATCAACGGCTTAAACTTTGATCACTTTCTTAGGTTACGTACCTATCTAACTGTTAGGTAGGTACCGGGCTACTCTGCTACAATGTATTCCTTCTTCCCGTCACCGCCTACATAGTACCTAGTCGAGTTGCATACAAAGTAGGTATTGATTAGTATATTATTGGTAGCATACTAAGGTAGCATAGGTACCTCTCGGCTTCCATGTCGTACCTACCTAATGCATCCTTACACCACTCAAGAGTCAAGACACTTTTTATCGATCGGGAGTTGTAATCCGAACCTTCTCAATGGCCAGAGCTGTGTTTGTTCATGAACTCATGACATCATAATCCAACCCGGCTTTACCTTGTCCCACATTTTTCAGTATAGCTTGGGCCAATCATCTATTCCAAATATTTTATCATTCAAGCCATTGCCGGGGAACCCAATTACAAGAGCTGTATGAGCTGCATGGGCTGCATACCCAGGTAGGTAGATTACATGTACTTTCTTTTTAGCCTTCCTATTGACACGTACCTAGCACATTATTAGCTTCAAATCGTCATCAAATCATGCGTTGGTCCTTATTAGTGTGATTGTCGAATTGGTAAACTACATCAAAGGGTTTTTCTCACCTACATACCTAGGTAGGTTAGGTATCGCTGTTAGTTTTAACCTAACTAGCCAGAACTATACAAGCTCTTTAGTTTCGATCATATAATGCCCCGTCCCGTTTCTTAAAGAAGTCCTCGCATGAAATCCGGCACTGATAACTCATCGCTAAAATCGAACCCGGCGAAGGTGCTGTTGGAAATACCAAAACTTGGATCTTGAGGCCATACAGTCTCCTGGGCGGGCACTTCAGGACGGGTAATCTATACGATGTTAAGCGTCTACGCCTAGACACGTTGCACTGAGTTCACTAACCAAGGTCTGGCTTATACCGTTGGAAAACGTCCTAAGTTGCGACGAGGTATATGCGTAGCTAGAATGAGTGCCAGGCGGCATAGAATCAAAGGTCCCGCCGAGACCCCTTGCTCGCTCAATCGCGTAATTCGCAGCCTGCTCTAGGCTCGTAAGAACAACTTGAAGAGTCTTGAAGGATTCCGATTTGGTGTAATCTAGTAGTCTCTCAATACGTTCTTTTGTTATCTTGGTAAGTTCCCGGTCGTGCTCTACCAACTCATGCGAAGGTGAGTATACAATATTAGCTAGCAGAACGATGAACGCTGAAAAGTAGGCGCAGCCGCCGAGCCTTACAAGGGATTGTCATTAGTGACGACGAAGTATTCCGTAGGGCGAGAGTTACTTACCACAGGTTACATCCACTGTAGCATTTATTATTCAGTATATTTAAACACCCACGACTAGCTTTTACGCAAGTCTCCCAATAACTAGGTAATAAGGGCTGATGATGCCTCATGCAAGCGTTTGCATGACTATCGAAACTGCGAAGAACGGAACCGCTGACGCCATTAATCGCTTTTAACCAAGGGGAGTCGAGAGAATAGAGGCCGTTGAGTACTGTATAGCACATTAAGTAAGTGTGATACAAAAGAATCATATGAGAAAGCGGCGCCTTCGCGACAGTCTGGGTTATTTTTTCAAGCTGCATAGATTCCGGTATCGTCTGTACCCATTGGTTGAGCAATCCAGCAAGATGAGTAACTCTTTCCTGGCGAGCCTCCATTGATAACTTCGATGCTCGATTGCTGAGCAGATAGTCGTAGATCTTTCCTTGTAGGTAAGCTAATTGGACCCGGGTCCGAAGGTAGTTGAGTTGCGAATGGCCGTCAATGCTCTGGAGATAGTTGCCATTATCCTCAGGTAGATCCAGGTCAATGTCGTAGTCGCATTGGATAGAGGGGATCTTTGAGCGGAAGCAGATGTCCTTAAACTTATATCAGCCACAAAATTCACCTAGATTTATTTAAACACTGGGCTTACTTTATCTAAGTAGTAACAGAGCCAGAATATGTTGCTTCTATGGCGAGCAACTTCCGGTGAAAATTGGGTTAACGTCTCTTTCATGTGAAGCCCAAGCCGATGGGCTAGTCTAACTGCGGTACCGATTAGAACTGACGCTGGCTTTTGGTCGGTATTTGTCTGGAAAAATACTGGAGCGCGTTTAGTTAGTAAAAGTTCTCTCGGAAGTGATATGTAAAATTCGTGACTTACTGACCAGGCCCAAGAGAACCTCTATCCCAAGGGTGTCTTCTTCTCGTGTCACAAGCTCGTCTAGTTCTTTTTGAGCGTTGTCGATGCAATGCTTGATTTTTATATCGTCGAATCTAACTATGATTTCATCCGTTTCTACGGTACGGATACGATAACCAAGGGCAAGGACTACGTTTATAGCGGCCCAGACAGCTCTGGACTTCTTGGTAGCTTCCTGTTGGGAATAGAAGTCTAAGAGCATCTTCATAAAATGTTGTTGGTGAAATAGCGGCAGGGCAGTATTAAAATCACGGAAGTAATCCTCAATGACGGGCAGTATCTCGGTGAGAGGTGGTATGCAATGTCCTCCATGACTTTCTAAAACGCATGGGCTTGAGATCCCTGAGGCACTGGTTGGCGAAACGGTAGATTCTACGGCTCGATTCGAGGGGCCGCTGGTCGCTTGATCCGGTATTGTGATAACACTAGGATCACCAATCCTGTCTAACTTTGCCTCGATTCGGGCAAGACGAGCCTCAAGGCTGTCATTATTCGCAATGGCACTTGATGCTCGAGCCTCTCTTGGGGGGACAGGGGCCGCTCTCCTGCGAACTGCTGTTGTACTGCACGGCACTTTGTATAGTAAACAGTTTGAACATGCAGGTTTCAGCATATCGCACTTGATTTTCTTCTTGAAGCAAGTATCACCTTTGTATGAATGAACATTAGCAAACCTATTATATGAGATAAATCATATAGTAACATACATGCTTTACGACGAGAACTTGTCTCCATCTTTATCCATGGGCTTATAACTGTCTCTGAAAATTTATGCGATTAAGTCGTAGTAGATAGAGACGACGTGGAAAAGGCCTAGTTGGAAAAAGGAAGAAAAATATGACGAGCAAAGAAGAATACGCAGATTGGTAAGCCCTCACGAATTTACGAATTATCTAAAAACTCCTCTTAAGAATAAGGAGTGCAAAATGTCGCCCAAGGTACAGAGATGCTGACAAATGGCACATTTTTCGACTTTTAACTCAGGGGTTCCAGAGACGAGAAGGTCTTGGCATTTCAGATTGCATACCTAAGGTAAGTACCTAGGTTACCTGGTATATACATGCGTCTAAGCAGTATTATTAGCCTCACTGCATCAGCATATATTCATATATCAAAAGTATTAGAGCCTTCTTGCTTTATTTTATTTGTTTTGTTTTGTTTTGTTACAATATTCGGCATAGATTCTTTTCTTCTATTTTATATGTAGGACATCAGATTTATATCAGAAAAACATGCCATTTATATTGTCTCTATTTATTAACACGTGGTATTTGATATTGATCGGCTAACTAAAATAAATATTTAATACGAGCGGTAGCCAACGCAGCCATACGACTGAAAGTAATAACCCGATAACCAGTCGTTCTAGTAATCTAAATCACATATCTAATAGGGGACGCCATACGGATGCGAAGTCAGCTCCGGATCAGTTAGCTCCGGGAAACCACGGAATTCCAAGCTTCCCTTCGCCGCCGCGAATTTCTGGAAGTGCGCGCCAAGGTCCGCCTGGAAGCTCGCGAAAGCCTTCGGGTCACTAAGATCGAACGGTTCTTGGCCTCTCGTGATCTGCGTTAACTGCGAGCCGGCGCTCATCAGGGAAAGTATCACATCGTTCACGACGCCGTCGACGGGTCGGATAGCGCTTGTGACCTTTCCGGATAGAATATCGCTCGCAAGTCGGGGCTCCTGAGCGGCGGGACGCCCGAGGCCAATGCCGTCGAGGATATCGAGGGCCTGGACCATGGCCGCCGTCGTTCGGAAGCCACCGGTTAGGATCTTCTTGGTCTTGGAAAGGTGCGGGACAATATCGCGGACGAACTCGAGGAAGTATGCTTCGCGCTTCAGCGTCGTCTCCTTCTTCGAGCCGTAGCCGATATCCTCGTGGTTGCCGCCTGATAGTTCCACGTAGTCGAATTCTAGGTCCTGAAACATTTCGCACATGATTCGGGCGTCGGCGGGCTTAATGCCTTTCTCCTGGAACTCGACCGAGTTCACTTTAATGCCGACGATGAAGTTAGGTCGTACGCGTCGCTTGATTTCTCTGGCGATCTCAGATACGAAACGCAGGCGGTTTGCAATGCTGCCGCCGTACTCGTCGGTACGTTGGTTGGAGAGCTCGGACAGGAACTGTGCAATTAGGTACCCGTGTGCTCCGTGTAGCTGAATGCCGTCGAACCCTGCTTTATCAAGGTACTCCGCAGCGTGGGCAAATCCATCTATGACACGAGCGATGTCCTCCTTCGTGGCTTCCCGCGGCTTGGCGTATTCCATACCATTTCTTGGAGCTGTCGTGCGGCGTGCGGGTTAGTATATCATAACGAGAGTCCATGCGGATAAGGGGGGGTATTCACGCACGATGTTGGATTGCTGACGCCGAAATGGTGTCTTTCCTGATCCGGGCAGCCAGTTGGCGCCCAGGGTGCGTAAGCTGAGCCACGACCAAACTACCGTTCGCTTTGGATACCTTTGCCATTTCTTGGAATGCTTCGAAGCGTGGGCCCTCAAAAGGACATTCTGGGGTGATGATGGCATCACCAACTGCGTCTAGCATATCGAACTCGATGTCGATGTTTCCGGTGGCAATAATACCCCATTCGTCCTCACCCCATCTACGTTCCCATGTTAGTCTCTAGGTATTAATGCGTGCTCCGCGTGTCCTTACTTTCGGTATAGTTCAATGAGCTCTTTCGTGGGAATACCACGCTCCTCGAGGTTATCGACGCTCCAAGATGCAAGGTCCTCGGCCATTGAGGCCTTGTAGAATCGGTTCTTTGCGACTTTCCCCGAGAATTCGAACTTGAGAGGTTGGCCGAGAGGCGCAACATCGACGGTAGCTGAGTCGTGGCGTCTAAATGGCATCGTGACTTGGATTAAAGGGTAGTTGCTCGAAATAATTTGAATTAAATTATAATATTTTCAATATTGGCAAAGATTGCTCTGTGTCTGATATTAGACAATGGTGATGATGGTAGTGACTCTTTCTACTATCAAGAGCGAGCGCATAGCTACCTACTAAATATACTCCCACCCACCCCCCAACAAGACCATATGGAACGTTCCCGCCCTGACAAATAGCGGTATGGGTATTGAACCGTAGGCCGCACATCTCGGACAAGCATAGGGATCCCGTGTGGTTCATTTACTGTAGTCGTGGATTGTGGCAATCAAAAAATTGTCCACGGCCGGAGCCTAGAATAGCTGACATAACGATAAAACACCAAAAAGTGTCCGCCGGGTGACTCGTGAAATTGCGGCTCCGGTTGTAACCCAGTCGAGCTTACAAATATTACCAATAAGGTGGCGGCGAGCTAACGAACTCCGTGGATCCCCGTGGGATTCCACGCTAGCCACGGTCATCACCGGTGCCGGGGGTCTTAAGAGGTAGTAGTGTAGGTACCTAACCTCGGTACCTAACCTTAGGTAAGTAGGTACCTACCTAGGTATGTAAGTATGTAAAATTTGAAGACCCTAACCTAGCATCATCACTTACCTATCACAATATACCTAACCGTAGGTAGTCGGCGTGTCTTATTTGGACACAACTCCTCTTCACATATAAGCACTCTAGTTTTCGTATCAAATCGTATCAAATCACTATAGGAATTATGCATTGGCTGAATTAGTAGCAATGATCATTATAAGGTAGCTAACCTACCTAGCTACCTAGTCTATGCCTAGTGTTCATGCTCCTATCTTTCGCCATCGTCCAATTGAACCCTATCCTCAACGCCATCTGCATGATCTCATGGGCCGGTGTCCCAAGATAGAGCCACCTCTGATTGAACAACTTAACATTTACTGATTCGTTTCTTTGGTCTTGTAGACGGAACACTTCCTCCGCTAGTTTACACCCCGAAGAGAAAACATAGACTAAAAAACCAATGGTCTAGTCTAATTTATGCAGAAAATTGCCCGCTACCTACTCAATGTCAACCTCGATATCGAGATCCAAAGCCGCGATAATATCGTCATCCACAATCGGTTTATGAATCTGTGGGATTCCCTTCTTATCTTTCCCTGTCTGGTGGTTCTGTAGCTGCAACTTTTGTAGATGAGGCAACAATGGTGCTTTTGTAGTGGCATTTTGCTTAGGTGCACTATTCGCCGGTGTTGATGCACCATTTTCGTTGGCCGGTGTTGACTTACGCTCGGTAGACTCGTTAATGTCCTGTCTGAACTTGGGCTTTGTTCTGAGACGTCGCGAAGTGTCTTCTTCGACATCTTCTCCTCTCGCAACACGTGCCTCAATTTGGCGGGCCTTTGCTTTCTCCATCAGCTGTGCCTTACGGACAGCTTCTACGTTACGTCGACGGTTTTCGGCGTTCAAAGCTGCTAATCGTTCTTGCTGAGACGGTGTCGAACTGGTCGACTTATTCGATGGCGCGAGGCTGGTCTTAAAAGCCAGACGCGGTGTTTCGAGGGAATCCAGTTTATCTTGAAGTTCTGAAACCTGTGCATCATCCCCGCGACGTCTAGCCTCCTCGATCATATTAACTAATCGGTTTCTTTCCGTCGGGGCAAATTTACTAATCAGGCCTCGCTCTCGCTCAATCTTGGCATTCACCTCCGCGTCAGTCCACGACCGATTCACAAGAGCGTTGATGTCGTCGATTTTGGCATCCAGCGTCGGCCTCTTGGGGAAGATAACCCCTTCTTCTTGGCAGACCTTCTTATACCGGTTAAACTCGGCCTATGACAAATTAGACACATAAACACAGAGTATCGAAATAGCTACGAACCTCGGTAAAGGGCGAGTCAGAACAGCTGATGAAAGGCCACTCTCTTTCTGATTTGCCATGGGCGGCTCTGATGTACTGATCGGTGACAAAGTTCTGTCCGTTTGATTTCTCCATGGCATACGGTTTTCCCTGGGTAAAGCCTAAAAATAACATAATTAACAACGAGGAAATTAGAGATACATGGCTGAAACGGACCTTTAATAAGAGCCATTCTATAAACGTTGGAGCCGTCGGAACCTGGACCAAGAGCGATGCGGACGTAGCATCCGGTAATAGCTTCGTTGAAGCCGGGATAGAAACAAACTCGAGCAAATCTACTGCGACCAACTCTTACGCGCTCGAAATCGCGGATATCGGCGAGGGGGGTTTCTTTCGCCTCGGGAGTTCGTGATTTGGAAAACTTATCCCTTGAGGTACCAGCCCATTCGACATCGCTATCGTCGTCGGCATCACGGCCGGGACTATCGCGTGAACCCGAGTGTGACTTCTTGTTGCGCTCTCTATCCTCTTCTCTGCGTCGCTGCCGATCATTCTTCTCGGCTCGAGCACGACGGAGCGACTCAATACCCGCACTTGCCTCGCCTACTCTTGAACCGCCGATTCTTGTTCGTTGTCGAGAGGGCTTGCGCTGGGATTCATCTAGGTCGGCGGAGCTGGCCTTACGCTTCTTGACCGATTGACTATCGTCCTCTCTTGTCTTCAACAACCGACGCAGTAAGGTGTTCTGTCGTTGGCGATCGACTTCTTCCTGGCGTCGAGCAAGCAACTGTTCTCGCTCGAGTTCGGGCATAGCTAAAATCTCTTCCTTCTCCGCTTCGCTTGCATAGATCCCATCGACGGGGTACTTGTTATCGTCATCGTCATCTATCTTGCCGTTTGCGTTGGTAGCTTGGAAAGGTTCAGACTCGGAATCGGATTCATCCATAGGCGCAGAGTTCTGAGATGCGGGAGACGCAGCGGAGGAACTGTTGTAGGCCATGATGCGCGCAGGTTAGTTTAGTTTATTTATCTATTGATCGCCGGAGAGGAAAGAAAACCGATGAATAATTTGCAGTGCGGTTTTAAGCGTGCAAGGTAACAAGACTGTGTTTATTGAGCGGGGTTGAAATGAACATTGACTTGGACGAGGCGCCAATTTTTTCTTATCTTGCCTCCGCTGCACGAAGTTACATAGGCAACAACGCTGGCCAAACCAATTGACAAGTAATAAGAAAGCGCGGTACGTATTCAACAAAAACTCAACAATACTCGCGGGGTTAAAGGAAAGTTCCAGGGAACTGAACAACTTTGATGGGGAACTCACGCCTCTCCTTCTTCCTCATCTGAATCATCACGTCTTTTCTTGCTAGATCTGTGCTTCGCTTTGTTTGATGCTTGCTCCTTAGCCTCGGGGTCGTGTGAACCAGATGCAGAACGACCAGGACTCGTAGGTTGCTCTTGTTCTTCGTCGGATGACTCGTCGCCTCCGACGAGGGCGAGGAGTTCATCATCTACGTCGGCCATGGTGGTAGGACGTTCGATTCGAAAGGGCGACTGAGATTATTAGGGGTTTTCTTAGCGATAGAAGAGGTTTTGAGCGCTAATATTCGACAAGGGTAATACGCGACGGAGGGTACCTGAAGAACTTCGAAGGGATTAGTTGGTAGGAGTTTTTTTTGTCCTAAGCAAAGGAATAAATTGGTCTTGTAAGAGTAACAAGAGTAAAATAGGAACAATTTGAATGGAAATATTTAGTACATAGCGCGAAATGAAAGAATGGTTGATTGATGATGGTTCCCCTATTTGTTGTAAGTTGTAAGTTGTAGGGTCAGATAACATAAAAAAGATTGGAGTTGAGTTTACAATTTACAGCCTCATTAAGCTTGTCTTTGGAGGACTAGCTAACCTTAGTGGTTCCAAGGTTTCTCATACAGTACAATACTACGCTATCTCTAACAAAGCTGCAACGCTATGCCTGACTTTAGGAGGGATATTGTGCTGGCCTTGATCGATTCTTAAAAAGGAAGGTTGTCCGTGCACGTAATAGAACATTTTTATTAGGTATATCCATAAATTTAATGGGTTGGTGGTTGGCCTGAAGAAGTCCCTACTTTGAGAGTTTTAAGAAAATACGTATTCTTTTCCCTTTATTTTATTTTCCTTAATAATTGTAAGTATTTTTATATTTTCTTTAATTTTGAATTATCCATTATATAATCTTAAATTTAAGTTGTAAAGATTTTTTTATATTCTTTTATAATATAAAATATTATATTTTAAATTAGAAATAATATTTAATTCTTTATAAAATAAAATTAAAAAATATATAATTTAGGCTTAAAAGAGAAAAAAATTATTATTATTTTTTAAATTATAAAATTTATATAGTTTAATTATTAAATAATATCTAATATATTTAAAAATTTAAAATATTAATTAAAAATTTATATATTTATTATATATTTATCTTTATTATTTTATTTAATTTTATATATTTTCTTATTTTTTATATTAATTTTAAAAAATTAACTTTATTTATTACCTTATTTGTATGTTCTTTGTTTAATTATTGTATTGTTGTTAGGATTTATTAAAAAGGTTAATTAATAAGATTTTTAATAGATTAAATGAATATTTTTAATTTAATGTTTTTTCATTGGTTTTATATTTTTTTAATATATAGCTTCTTCTTTCTGATAGGGATGGAAATATATTTATATCTTATAATTCTTTGTCTATATTTATTACCTATTGTTAGAGGATATTCTGAATATTAATAGTTATGGATTTAATTTTGGGAAATCCCTTTTTTATAATGGTTTTTTAGGTATTTATAATTAAAGGTTATATTAAAGTTAGTTGATTTTTGAGGTTATATCTGAAAATCTTACTATTTGAATTAGGAATAATCCCCTGATTTTGTGAGGATGTTAACTAATTATTCTATTATATAAATAATCTTAGTTTTTCTTTTTTATTAGTTTATTTTTTATTTAATATTGTTTTAATATTTTGTGGTAAGGGGGATATAAAATTGGTATTAATAATTCTACCAGTTATTCTAGTTGGTTTAAAACTTTTTAAAAGAATAATAATTAGGAAAGGATAAGATGTTAAAGGTATATTATTCTTATACTTTATAAATATAATATATCTTTATATAATTTAATTTATAATTTTTTTTAAATAATATATATATTAATTTATTTATAATTTAATTTTATTATTTATTATTTAAAAATAATGCCTTTTTATTCTTTTATTGAAGAAAATAAATATATAAAATTAATAAAAATTTTTTTTATATAAATTAAGAGGGATGTAATTATTTTAATAATTTAAATAAAATTATAATTTTATTTAAAATTTATATATTATTAATAAATTAAGTTCTTTATATGAAACCTTTATGTGGTTAAATTTAGGTAATATTGAAATATAATTATAAAACAAATATATTATTCTTTTATATTGTATGATAACCTCTGATGGATCTTAGAGATTTAATGAATCTATTCTATTTCATATAAATATCTAAAGATAATTACAATATATATTAATTTACTTACCTTTATATAATTTTATTTAATATAATGAACAATTTATATCAAATATTTTTTTATATGGATTCATTCTTTTTGGTAACCTGGAATACTTATAGATTATATGAATTAAATATTTAAATAACATTATTTGGTTTATATAGGCAGGTACCCTAATTCTATATATATATATTTATCTCCAATTTTATAAATTAAAGATATAATCTTAAATTAATGGCGTTCTTTATACCTAAAACATCCATACTAATAAAAAATAAGATAATATAATTATTATATTGGATAAATTATTCTTTTTTAAATAAAATTTTAATTAAGTTAATTAAAATTATAAAATTAATATTAAGATTTAAATTTATGTAAGATATAATATTTTAATTAAAATATAATAAAATGGATAGAATTGAAGATATAGTGATGATTATTGATATAAATGAAGTAAATTTTTATTTATATTATCTTTAAAATTTTTAATAATAAATATAAATTTATTAGAATTTGGAATAATAAGTAAGAGATTAATATATTTAAAATTCTAAAAGTATTATTATTTGAATAATTTTAATATAAATATTGATATTATAGATAAGGTATATTAAATATATGGTGCATTTTCTATCTCATTTCCATACCATAATAAATTTCAATAGTTTTTAGTTAGTAACAAATAATAATCATAATTAATATGGAATATAAAGTAGATTAATTTAAAAAAGCTTTATATTTCCCAAGCCATTTTACCATATTATATTAGGATATTATATGCCAAATTTACCCTTTTATAATCTTATTAGTGGTATCATAAACCAAATTAATAAATAATTCATTAATCTTAAACTTTATTATTATTATATAAAATTTTTTATATATGGATATTAATTTATATCATTATTCTTAAAAACTTTATATTCTTTTTATTATAAATCATTAATAAATCTGTGGTTATTAATATTTGATTTCATAAAATCCAATAGAAATCCTTAATTTATATTATTAATAATATAAATTTTGATTAGAGATGTAATCTTTTAATTATTTTTTTTCCATATAGAATAAATATATTTATAAATGATAATTAAATAGGTTTTTGTGTAATAATTGTAATAATACTAAAGATATTTTAAAAATAATATTTGTAAAAGGATTATTTAAAAATAAGGAAGGAGAATGGCGATGGTAGTAAAGATGGAGAGGATATTATAAAAACATTTATATATTTGGAAAATAGGTTAATTAAATTGTTGTAAAGAGTTAATAAAATTAATTATCATTATGGTAAATTTATTTTTAGTAAATTCTTAATTATTAATATATTCTTTCCTAAAAATTAGGATTAAATAATATAAATATTAACCCCAAACTTAAAATTTCAATTTTATTTATTATAAATAAGGATGATTCTATTTTTCAAACCAAGTTTCAAAATACCATCAAAATGCTAGACTTATAATTCCAATTGAAAAAATAAATATTATTAAAAAAAACATATTTGAAATTTGTTAATATCTCTAATAAAATAACATATATCTTATAATTTTAATACTATATTTATATTAAAGAAAAATTCCTTTTGGAATAATATTGGCTTTATTTAATATAATATTTAATTTAAAATATTAAAAAAGAATTATAGAAATATTTCCTACCAAAGCTTATATTAAAATTAAAGGAGGCATTTTTTACAAATTCTAAAAAAGTACTATGCCAATTTAATTACATCAAATGTTTCCTAAGAGCATTACATCTAATTTTAATATATATAATTTATTAATTAACCATATTTTTAGGGAAACTCCTTCCAAATTACCAACTATCTATATTATAAGTGCTTTGTATTCATTTATATTTAATAAAAATTAAAAATTTATATCTATTTAAAAAACAATTTCTAATAATAGGATGTACCTTTGCAATAATTATTAAATTTTCTTTCAATCCCTTAAATAATTAATCTAACAAAACTTTATATAAAAAGATTTTAAATTATATAACCATCTTTACAAATAATGTTTTCTAAATAACCAATATCTTACCCCATTTGATTAAAGATATTTTAAATAAAATTACTATGATATAATATGGTCCTAATAAACCTATCAAAAAAGATCTTTTATTATTCTTTAGATTTAAGAAATCTATATTAAAGAAAACCTTATTATAATTGAAAATAAATAATCATTTATATATTGAAGTTCCCCTAAATGGATAATTCTAGGATTAGTAACTAATAAGAAAAGATAAAATGGTTTCAAACACTTTATTGGCCTTAATATAGTATATTCTTAATATTGAAGAAGAATTAGTGGAATGGGTTATTTATATCTTTTAATAAAGGGATTTTTTATTAATATTTTATAATATTCCAAATAGAAAAATAATTAATAAATTAAAATAAGAAATTGATTTAAATATGGAAGATATAATAAAGAAAAATCCTATGAAAATTAAGATATTATTTATTGAAGGAAAATAGGATATTTAAGAAGAATTATTATCTATAAATTCTTTAGAATTCTTTAATTTAAGTAATAATAAAATAAATGATCTTTAAAAAATAGGATTTGTTTATTAAGTTATTTATAATGAAGAATTATTAAATAATAATATTATTAATAAACCTAAATTTTCTAAAAAAATTATTAATGGTTAATTATATATAAGGATATTATTTAGGTCCAAATTTTTAAGTATTTAAGATCTTTATTATTTTGTAAGTATTTTTATAACACTTTTTCCATATGGTTGGGGTGGCCCCATTATAATAAATTAAATTAAAAGGGATAAGTTAATTATTTTTAAGGAAAAGAATTTTGCCTTATAAATATAAATAAATATTTTCCTTATTTATTAAAAGATGATGCCTTTATATATTATATAAAATGAAGTATATAAAAATTAATAAATTTTTATAAATAAATATTTATTAAATTATTCTAATATAGAATTAATATTACTATATATCTAATATTCTCTTTTTTTATATTTAATTAAATAATTAAGAATAATAATGTATATATTAATTAAATATATATAGATAAGGGAATCTTTTATAAGGTAGTTAAAATTTATAATTTATTTATAAAAGAATAATTACAGTAGGTTGGAGAAGATCTTCAAATAAATTATTAAATTAATAACTTTAAAATAAAATTATTATTAAAAGAAATTATTATTTATAAATGTTAATAATTATTTTCTAATAAAAAAAAGATTTTATAATATAATAAATTAAAAAATATAATTATATAATATAAAATACCTACCATTTAATTTATAAATAACTTTAATAATATAATATTATTAATTTATATAAAAATTAATTAGAAATTTTAAGGGGATAAATATTTAAAAAAATTAAAATAATAAATGGAAGAAAGATTAATATTTATTAATAAATCTTTAATGAAAGAAGTAAATTAAAATCTAATATCTTCTATAATATAATTTCATATTTATATAAATATTTTTTTTAAATATATTATTAAAATTCATTTTAAAAATAGGATATTTAATTTAATTAATCAATATTTTAAAACCTTAGAAACAAACGGGCAAAATATATTTCATCTTTATAACTTCTTATAATATTATGGTAATATTAGTATGGAAAAGATGATAAAAAATTTAATAAAGAATAATAAATAAGAAGAAATTAATAAATTTTTAAAATAAATTAATAAATATTTTTAGGAAGGTTTTGATTATATTATCTTAGACGAAAAATCTTATTATCTTGGTAAGATATATTTTAAATCATTTAAAAACTTATATAATAATATTTATAAATTAGAAGAGGAATGGGAGGATGAGGCCTAATATGTGGTAATTGTAATATAAGCTTATTAATGTATAATAATATGTCAGAAATATAAAAAAATAAATGGGCCAAATAGATGCCATTTCAGATGGCCTTAAAAAAAGGTTAAAAATATATATATTAATAATAATGGGATCCTTTATATTAAAAGAAATTCTAACAATTATATATAATAAAATAAAATTATAATTATAATTATGTAATATAATTACAATTTCTTACTAATCTGTATTATTGCCCAAATTCTAATGTTCTTATATTATATTATAAATTATATTATAAAATTAGAAATACTTTCTTATTAAAGATTCATACTTATAGCTTTATTTCTAAATCAAATCACCATAAATTATTATAATTAAGAAAATAATAATAAAATTAAAAAAATTTAAAGAATTATAATATAAATTTTAAATTAAATTTTTTTTTAATAAAAATTATTATCTATTAAAATATACAATTATTTACTTAATTATAATATATATTACTACTCTTTAAAAAAGTGGTGTTGATTATATTCCAATATAATCTATTTTATTATTTAACATAGGTGATTACATTTACATAAATTTGTTAAGAATTACTTTAATAATAATAAAGGCCTTTAAATGAACAAATCTTTATCTTTTAATAAAAATGATTATAAATCAAATATTTTTAAGGTTTATGTACATTAAGGGCCATTATTAAAATATATATATTTATATAAATATATTTCTATTATTAATATTATATTAAAATTTATATTTAAAAGTTTATAATTATATAAAATAATATTTAATAGATTAATGAAAGATAGTTAATTTTATTAGAAAATTATTTATTTTAAATAAAATAATATAAAGATTTTTATTCTTCTTTTAATAAATTCTTTACCTTTAATATTCAATAATAATAGATTATATAGTTGAAATATTATAATCCACCTTACTTTATTTATTTTTTAGGAGGCATTTGTTAAATGGATATAATAGATTCTGTTAGAAATATGGGAAGATTTATCTTAAACACTTTTAGTAAGATTAAAGTTTATTAATAATAATTTTAATTTATTATAAAAATCTAAAAATGATATAATTAAAGATTAAAAGATTTATAAGGCCTATTTTAGTAAAGATATTATATTATAAGAATATAATGAAAATTATGAAAATATAAATGAATATAAAGTTAAAGAATCTAATGATCTTCTTAAATAATAAAAAGAATTTAAAGTAATTGAATGTTTTTTTAAAGAAATTTTCCAATATTTATAAAAAATATAATTGAAAGGGGTATTAATATTTAAAGAATCTATAATATATATTGTAAATTTAATATTAGGAAATAATATAGAAAGGTTTATAGAGTTTCTAAATGTTCTAGAATTAGATATTTATAAGATTTTATTTAAATAAATAATTTAGGAAAATTTTATATTTTAATTTTTATATTTTAATATGAATTAGATTATAATAGAATATATTAAAATATGAATAAGTAATTTAATTATTATAAATGTAGAAAAATTAAGTAAAATTATGGAAATTATGGATGAAGAAAATTTATTAGAAAGGTTTGCCAATAATATAAAGATATTTGGCATGAATAAGGATCTTATATAATATATATTATTAATATTATAACAATATATATCATGGAAAGTTTAACTAATAACACTCATCATTGAACTCTTCTAGGGGAAGAATTGGATAGATGTAGGTTAGTTCTTATCATATAAAAACTCATTTAATTTTAAATAAAACATATTATTATCATTTATTATAAGAAAAATAGATATTTTAATTATATATAAAGTATAATAATAATTATCTTATAATATATTGGATATAAATAATGGTAATTTATATAAATTTTAATTCCTTTACTACCTTAGAAAAAAAGGAGATATAGGTAAAAATGTGATTATTAAAATTATTATTAAAGTATTTATAATAAAGAATGAATAATGATAAATTAAAGTAATAATTATATCTAATAATATAATAATAAATATTAATAGTATTATTATATATTTAATTATAAATCTTTTTTTTAAATTTAATATAGTATTAGGATAAGAAAGAATTTGGAAAGATATTAATATATTAATTATTAATGAATATAATATATTATTAAGATATGATTTTTATATAATTAACAAAAAATTTTAATAAATCTAAAAGTAATTTAATATGGATTTTGGAGGATTACCAATTGTTATATTATGTGGGGATTTTTATTAATTTTAATTTATTATAAGAATAACCTTTTTTTTTCTTAATTAACCAATAAGTACAGGAAAATTAGAAAGGATGGATCAACTTTATAAAATAAAGAAGAATAATAACCAATACTTTAACCATTTGTTATAGGAAAAATTTATAAATATTAATCTTTTAAATTAATAAATAAAGAATAATAATCCTGATCTTAAGGTTATATTAAATAGATTTTATAATGGAATATAAATGTTAAATAATATCAATATATTAAATGGAAGAGTGGTTATTCCAGAAAATATTGACTTAAATAAGTGCATAAAGGCTATAATATTTTTAAATTTAATATAATATATAATAAATTTTTAAGTTATATTAGCATTTGTTAGGAAAAGAGGTTAGATTATATACCTCTTTTTATTAAACCACTAAATAAACCATTTAAATTAAAGAGAAAGCCTAATAACTATATTTAAAATAATAAATATTTTAACTTTAAAAATCTTAATTTATATAATTTTTATAAGAAATATACTAATTTCTATAATAAAAAATATTTATTAAACATTAAAGATAATAAACAATGCCAAGTACCTCTGCAAAGACTTTATTCTAAATTCAAAAGCATCCATTTATAAAATTGCACCAAACTTCCTATTAATAACATAATTACCAAAAATATTTTTAATATTATTATTAATAATAAATATAATATAATTTAATAAATTGGAATAAAGGATATTACCTTTATTTCTAAAATTAATTAATATAAATTAAATTTATCCATTTAAACACAAAAATTTTATATTAATACCCATATTTATTATTATTAAATTTAAATTATAAGGATAAATAATTTAAAAAATATATTTAAATTTAATATTATATTGCTTTAATGTAAAAAAAATGGATTTTATAATTACATATATTTAATTATTAAAGGCTATTAATCTTCAAAACCTACATCTATTATTGCCTATAAATAAGAATTATTAATATAAATTGAAATTATTATTTAAAATAGATTAAAATATATATTAATTAAATATATTAATAAAAGAAATTATAAAACCTTTTATATAATATTAAAAAATATTTAAAAATATAATATTAAAAAAAAGAAATAATATATTTATTATTAAAGAATATTATGATTTTAAAAGGTATATTATTTAATATTTCTATATATATAATAATATAAAAAAAATTATATCCTTTTAAATCCTAAATCTAATTAAATAATCCACATTAAAAATAAAAGAAAAGAAAAGAAAAAATATATTAAAAAGAAAAAATGACATTATAAATTTGAAAATTCTTACTTATATTTAATACTATAATCCTAATATAAATAAATCAAAAATTTATATATATGCTTATTAACATTTATCTGTTCTTATATTAAAATTTTATATCCATAAAGGATGGATATTAATACAATACTCCTTTATATTTATATTATATAAAGTTGGGATTTTATACCTAATAATATTTCATTAATATAAAAATCCAATTATATTTAATTTTGGAAAACTTTTAGCCCTTGTTCATATTATAACCCTTCTTAAATAATTAAGAATAGGTGTAAAGTTTAGAAGAATTATTATAATCTACATTTATAAGAAATTATAGAATAATGAATATAAGAATTACATCTTTATCTACAATAAAATCATTAAACATAAACATATATTAACACTTGTTATTATTATTTTCATTAGAAATACTATCCATAATTTAAATAACAACATTATTTATAAAGGGCGGAATAAGGTTTGAACAATCTGAAATAAATGATAAAATTGGTTGCTCATATGACAAAGGAAGGCCATAATAGATTTCAAAATTATTATTATTATTTGAACTATATAAAAATAAAAAATCTAATAAAAATAAATTTTTATTAATAAGAACAAAATGGGAAAATAAATCCATATTATATTTAATATCTTTTAAAATCTAATTAGCATCCCTTTTCTGACCTTTTTGGAAAAGAGTCAAATAATAGCGCAAAGATCCTGATCTTAGGGAAAATATATTTAAATTAAATAAGATTTCTTCTTTTTATTTATTATTAAAGGGTGTATTATTTATATGGATAAATTTAGATATTTTATATACCAATTATATTTTAAAAAAAGGTATTATATTGGTATAGAAAATGAATCATGTAAATCAAATAAATAAATATTTGGCTGATATATTGCATAATTTATTAATAATTATATTTTAATATTTATAAATATTTTAAAAACCTTTACCAATATTTTTAATAAAATAATTTATATAGATATAAAATTTATATTTTTTAATAAAATTAATAATAGTAAATTTAGGTATAAAGTTTAAGAAATTATAATCCCAAATAAAATGAAGGTTTTTATATAATGGAATTTTATTCTTCTAATTTTCTAATACTTATATATATAAATTAATAATAAAATAATAAATATAATTGCATTTAACTTAAACAATTTCTTATTTAAGAATAATATAGGCCAAATTAACCCTAAATAAACAATTAAATAAATAATAAAGTTTAATATGTAATTCATTTTCTACTATAGTAATATTAGGATTAAAAGAAATTTTAATATCTTTCTAAGGTTTTAAAATCTTTTTAAAAAATAATCAATTATTAAAAGTAAGAATTATAGTTTAATGGATATTGTATGACAAATAACCATACTTATTAGGAATAATAAAGAAATAATTTCTAAATAATAACAAATTATTAAAAGAAATTTACAAACAATCTTAAATTTCTGGACTTTTAGAAAAGAAAAGCAATATCTTCTTTAAAAAATCTTTATTTTTATTAAATTATATGGTATTATTAATCAATATATAAGAAACATAATATATCATAATATATTGCGCACTTTTATTATTTATAATAAATTTAAGAAGATAATTATAATAATCCTTCTCCATATAATATAGATAATAAATATAGATTTTCTTAAAAAAATAATTATTATAAAATTTAATATTTACAATAACATTATAAAAGAAAAACATTATTAATGGAAATTTATTTTTAAAAAGGGGTGGTGGTATTATATAATCTTCGTCCACAGATTCTTCTATTAATAAATTAATAAGGAATTCATATTATTAAATTATATTTAATATATACCACCTACATTATTATCATTAGGATTAACTTCTATATTACCAAATTTATTATTAAATGGGTTACCAAATTCGTTATTAAATGGATTACCAAATTCGTTGTTTGATGCGTTGTTAGATTTGTTGCCAGATTCGTTGTTAGATTCGTTGTTGGATGCGTTGCCAGATTTATTGTTAGATATATTGCCAAATGTATTAACACTAGGCTTAACAATATTAAACAAATTAGATAAATTTGAAAAAGATAATTTATTAATTAATATAATATAAAAATAATATAATAAAAATATAAAATCAAAATAATAAAAATAAATTAAATAAAAATAATTATATAATAAAAGGTGAATGAATAATAAATTAGGTAAGAATATAAAATATAAACACTTTGCTTTTTCTGTTTTATAAAGAATGTTTTATAAAATTTGAATAAATAGATGGTCTGTAAAATGGCAATAAACCTATGAAGGATATCTAAAAGATTAATATAATTAAAATTTTATAAGATATTAATTTAGGTAGGAATATTTTTCTAAATTTTCATATTTATATATCAATATATATATAAAAAATTAAATAATTAAATCTTATATAACAACTTATATTATTAACTTTAATAATATAAATAAAAGTTTTATTATTAATTATTACCAAGTTAAAAAAGAAATATTAAATATATTAATAATTGAATTTAGAAAAATGATTATTAAAATCTAAGAAAATAAAATATTAAAAATAATCTTTAGAAATAAATAATATTAATTATTAATTATTTAATTATTTAATAAATAAAATATATTAAGAATATTTTCTTTATTAATCCCAATTTCTATATTATAATAATAGATAAAAGATATTAATCAATATAAATAATATAAAGGAAATCAAATATATTTTTTATTTTTTATTATTTTATTTTTTTATAAATATTTGGTATAATGATATTATATTAATTTTATCCTTATAGGAAATAAGATTATTATTAATAAAAAGCTTTAGTTTATTTCTACTGTTACAATTATTATTTTTTTTAATATATTTAGTAAATCCCTTACTATAATATTCTAATTTAGTTTGGCCATTATTGAGCACTATAATTGGATAATAATTAACCTTTAGGGAAATAATAAAAAGTAAATCCTATATGTTCGGAAGAATGATTACAATATTAACGGATACCGCAATCATTGATATCTCAGGCTTTATAATTTAAGATGAAGAGGCGGTCTGAGAATTACTTAATAAGTTATTACAGGGAAGGGCATTAAAAACAAATATGAAATAGATTAATCCATCTTAAATTTATAATTAATGATAATATATAATATATATAATTTAAAAATATAATATAAAATGAAGATATATATTAAAATATATTAAAAATAATAAAAAAACAAATTTAAAAAGAAGGATACGGAATGGGTAAATATATATAATAATAATGGAAATATATTTACTAATATATACTTTATAAATAAAATATTATTAAAGATATTTTAATAATAATGTTATAATTATGTATGGGATTTCTTAATTTGCAAAAATTTAGCTTTAAATATCAACTTGAATAGAAAAGGATAGGGATAGTACCAATATAATACACCTAAATATTAAAATAAAATAATATATTATAAAAAACCCATTTTAAAAAGTTATTATATAAGTGGTTATATAATTCAGAAAAATTTGATAAAAAAACAATATTTAATTAAAAAAAAAAAAAAAAAAAGGAAAAAAATGGGCTTCTTAAATAAAAAAGATAAAAATTAAATAAATATTTAAAATTAATATTAATTATTAAAAAATATTTATTATTATTAAAATATAAATTTTAAAACAATATTAGCATTTAAAATAGAAACTTTATATACCAAATTATAATAAAACATTTATTTTTTAAAAACTAATATTTAGAAGGCTTATTCAATAGGTATCTACAGTATATAAATAAGACTCAACCAATAAAGATTAAATATAAAAATTAAAAGAAGGGTAAATATATAAAATATATATAATTAATAATATTTTAAATTAAATTATACACATAACAATTTTCGAAATTTAAAGGAAGAAAAGGTTAGTATTAAAGAACGTATTAATAAGGAATTAATGAAGTAAATTTATATAATAAGGGTTAATAATGTAAGAAGGCGTTGAAATATTTTGAAATTAAATGAAAACATAAATCCTGATATATGATGGCCCCATAGCTGAATAGGTTAGGTGGCTATTAAAGTCGGGCTATTGTGGTGCCCCGCAGGGGTGCCCTCTTGTTTGCCATCTCCATTCCTTAATCCCTATTGGCTCTCTTTTTCTCTCGCTTATGTAATCTTGGGTATCTTCCAAGCTGAACCTTACGTAAATCATAATAACTTCAATAACCACCTAAGGTAGGTTAGGTTGTCTTTCTTAGGTTAGGTACCTACCTAGTACCTAGGTTCCTATCTAATCAGATACATGGCTACCTAGGTATTAGATCATACATACCATCGGTGCTAGAAATCAAAACCGCCGTTCCCGACTCCGGCGCTTCACGTATATGAACTTGCCTAACCTTACACGATATACCAATTTTCAATCTCAACATATCATTATCATATAACTAATTTTTATTCAATTGCGCCCTTTAGCTATGTCGTTACCAAGAGCAAAGGTATGCGCAGTACGCCAAACGCTACGGTCTCCATTGAGAGACTTTCTACTCCCCACTTTGTCCCAGTCGAACCGAAAGCAATTCTTGAGTACGACTACGAAGAATGGTGCGACGATATCGTCAACTTCATCTCCTCCGGCTGATCCGTCGGGCCCGTCGGGGTCTCAGCCCAAGCGGAAATCTTTAACGCAGGAGCAACGCGATTTTCTCTCTTCAGCTGTAAGGCCACTCTATTTAGCACCTCCTTAGTTTCCCAACTTTGGCGACTCGTGCTAAGACGTCGTCTTTCAAGCTCCGTGTAAACCAAGCCGGAGAATTAGCTGCTACCTTAATCTATGCAGCACAGACGCCACCGCTCGTCAGTGCGCACCCGCATCTTCGACCCTTACTAGCCCATATGTACGCCCAAGAAGAGGGCCACCTGAACACGTTCAACTCTCTGATCGCCAAACACCGCGTGCGCCCGACAGCTCTCTACCCAGTTTGGTCCGTCCTAGCATCGGGATTAGGTTGGTCGACTGCAGTCATGGGAAGAGAGGCGGCAATGGCTTGTACAGAAGCCGTCGAGACGGAGATTGGCGGGCATTATAACAACCAAATACGGACGCTATTGGAAATATTCGAGCAGTGGGAAGCCGAAGGGTACGAAGTGGGTGAAGAATTACAGGATCTCGTGAAAACCCTACGGCGAATACGAGATGAAGAGCTAGAACATCTAGATCATGCTGTTGATAACGATGCGAAGAAAGCTGAACCGCATTGGTTATTAACTGGCGTCATACGACTAGGATGTAGAGGTGCCATTTGGGTCAGCGAAAGAGTATAATGCGGTCATCTCGGGGCTTAAATCATATAACCAGCTCCGAATTTTCCTCGGGGCTTTATCTCGATATCTAGGTTGGTTGATTCTTCACGTCGGCAACCACCAGCGCCAGTCGCATCTTGCCCAGTTGTGGTCTATTCAACTCAAGGGACATTATTCCTTTGATATCAAGGCTAGTATAAGATTCGGCGAAACACAGAGATGTCAGAAACAGTATAATTGTTGTTAGATTCAACTGCGCGATAGTTTGCGACAAGACAGACCGTAAGGGTAATGTAACTTGTAAGATACTCTAGGGGACTATCATGAGAAAACATAAATCCTATCACTTAACATCGATATCCCCCCATTCATTCACCCCGACGACCGCGTCTCACGCGTATTATCACTCTTATAATCCTTTAAAATTATGCCTTTGTTATGGGACGTAGTATTTTCTGCCTGTTCGCCGGTAGAGTCATCGGCGTACGGTGCGAGATATGACCAATAAAAACTCAAGCAGAAGACATATTCGGAAGGTCGTATAGTTCTCAGCGGACCATCTGGTCCTCGATTGGTTGGTATACTACATAGTACGATGTAGCTGAGATCACTAATTCGGACAATGCTCCGCAATCGACAATACCGCTATAGACTAGATTAGTGTATTCGGATTACTTCCTCTTCAAGAGTACCTAGATATTGGACCGGTTGCGATCATGGCTCCCGGTTGTTTAACCAATTCAATACGGCTTCAATACGGCTTCATACGATCCTCATTTGGATGAGCTACTGAAACGTCCAACCTATTACTCACCTATCTAACTGAGGTATACTTTAACATCAAGCGAAAAGTAGAGAAAGGAGAGAGAAGATAAAAAAAAGTTAGCAATGGCGTTACCCTTTCCAGTTCCCCCGTCTCTTGCCGAGGGGTTCTCCATGTCCCCCTGCACAACCGCCGACGTAAACATCATCGCAGACATATACTACGATGCGTTTGCGCTTGACAAACGCAACACCTTCTGGTGGCCACCAAACAAGGAGGATATGTTTGATTGGATGAAGCACCGCATCCGACGCAAGATGGATGACCGAAGCGTCCGACACTTTAAGATTACAGACGACCAGAGCGGTGACGTGGTTGCATTTGCTAGGTGGGATATTCCCGAAGGCTACGAGAAAGCTTTCGGGGAATGGGTCGGAGACAATGCGGCCGCCGTGGATGTTTCCCAGATCGTTACGGCGCAAGGGGATGCGAAAGAGAACCCGCCAGTGAATAGCGCACCCGTCGAAGCTACCAAACCCCCGTCTACGGATTACCCGAAAGGTAGCAAGCCGGAACTATGTAAAGTGTTCTTTGACGCGCTGAAATATGCTTCGGAGAAGCATGATGCAGATGCGATGCTAGGTAAGTGAAGGCGACGATCACTGTTTGGAGATTTTTCGATGGCTAAACAGAGTGTTATACGACTATGCAGGCTTGTCACTTCTATGCACATCACCTAAATACTACCGAAGAGGAGCCGCCAAGGCACTTCTACTCCCTATGCTAGCTATCGCCGACGCTCATGGTCTCAAGTCCTACCTCGAGGCTACGCCTAATGGAAAAGGGGTGTATGAGAAACTTGGTTTCCGGGAAGCGGACCGGTTAACCTTTGACTTGAAAGAGTTGACCGGTGAAGAGTACGGCGACGCCTACCAAATCACAGTCATGGTACGAGATTCGAAATCACCACAATAGTATATACGAAATAGTTCGATTGTTCTTAGCCTAAGTTTTAAGATCGGCATGGCACATCAAGAGAAATATTTACAATGACTAAAAGAAACCGAAACGAAGGCATTGGGAAGCAAATATAGAACAACCGTTTGCTAGTTTGGGAATCTTGCGGGCGGTGTCGCAAAGCACACTGATGATCTACCGGCTGAAAACGACGTGATCAACAAGTCGATTACCTACCTATGTATACATACAGCACGGCCTAGTAAGGTGGTATTCAGGGGGTTCCGAACCAGAAGATCTGAAATAGGTAAAAGGTCCTGCCGGATCATTGGGTACCTACCTAGGCAGGTTCGTAGATATTTGAACACCAGGAAATGAAGCTACATGTGCTATATTGGTGCTGACGGTCGCAAGTCATTTGAACCGACTGTCTGGCACAGCCGATGCAACCTGGATTACCGATCGGCATATGTGCCTGTGCCGAGAATAGTAATATATATTAGATCGCGGATTAGACATTGTTGCTTCAGTGAGGGTGTACTGCACGTGCTGAGCTGATCGACGTCAGAGTGATAAAGCTTTCATTAATGATGTAATGGTGTATACGGCAGATAGGACGAAGCAAGACGAGGTCTTGGGTCCTCTCTACATAGCGCCTCAGATATACATATCCAAATGCTTATTCGTAGAAAGAGATCTGCCAAGAGGAATGAGGCTATGTAGAAGACCGCGCCAACCAACCGACAAGCTGGAAAATAAGGATAACGAGGTAACGACAAGCTGATGTCAGAGATAATACTAGCGAATCCTGTGCTTAGAAAACAGCCTCGGGGATGGGACAGAAACAAGTTACCAATACCTACCTGTTTTCGGGAGATTCTACAACACAAATTCGATAGCGAAGCTATAAAGTACCTAACCTAGGGCATATAGATCCCCAAGTTTTAATCCCGGTATAGCATCACACTCTTGTCTCTCGGCGGAGTTTTAGCCCTTGAGATACGTTCGACATAATCCTACATGACGTGATGCTGTAACTCTAGAGTCGTGTTTCCTACGTACAACTGCATAGTAGAGATATTAAATCTTGTTGATTGGCTACCAATAAACCGGTGGTGGTGCACGATATATAAACACGCAACGTACGAATGCCTTTTAATATATGTAGTGAGCCATCACGGGCTATCAGGTTATTAGCCTTAGAATTCAGCCGAAGGATCTTAGCAGCGTGATCACAAACATGCATACGCCATCTGGCATTCTAGATCACCGTCCCGATATCAATATTTCCGAGGTTGGCCAAGCTATAACGTGGAGCAGGGATGTCAGCTACAAGAAGCAATGATCGCCTTTGTTCGACGACCCCAGCCCGACTTAATCATTGCCTTTTATTAGAAGCAAGCTACGACGGTTTTGCTGATCTTATACCGGCCTAACGTTCAATGTCTCTAGAGATGCCTACAATTTGAAATAGAAGCGACAGAATTTCAATTACCGAACCTACCGGTCCCGTCCCCCCCCCCCTTAAATTGCTGAGTGTCGAACACAGGATGCTTACCGTTAAACTCCGAAAGAGAAACAAGTTTAAGAAAATCAGGAATGGGATTATGGACCTGATGTAACCAATATAATCTGAAAATCACTTTAGCAAAGTAGCACATAGGGGGAAATAGGTATGCCTAGACACGGGTACTAGCATAGGATTCATAGGTAACGCGCAGAAAACTGTATGTAAGACATCTAAACGAGCTAAGCTAACCAGCAACGTGACCCCCTGGAATCTGGACCCCCGAAGGCCGAGTTTATTCACGATCCATGGCATCTGGGATCTCTTGAATCCTACCTTAGTAGAGGCTCGCAGTGCCGTAGCGTCGATCGGAAAATGCTTAGCCTTCGCTTCAACCAGCTTGCAGTGCCGGATGGGTCGATAATGGATGGGGGTGACCAGCCTTGCAGAGCCATGGGCAGCTGGACCGCCGGATCCTGGGAAAGACATCGATGGCGCTTCTGACTCGGCCCGGGAATGCTGTCTTGTAGGAATGATAAATAGTCGGTTGCTGCCACGCTCCCCAGGGATGGAACTTCGGAAATCACGCAATCAGGAGCTTTCGCACAGTAGATCAAGACGACCCTCGAGCAGACACTCGTCGATCAGGGACTACGGTTGAAGAGCAGACTTGGCATACTACTCTCAACCATCACGTTGCCAATCCCATTGCCGCTACCATGTTGGCTCACAAGCAAATACTGTGGTGCGCCTTAGCATACGTATCCCAGATAGCGAGCGGTAAGCTCTACTCCAGAACCTATCACTTGGCCAATATATTCTGACAAAATCCAGGCCTTCCCGTACTGAAGCCCGAGTCTCAAGACAGCGATGGGATCCTATCAAGGGACGTCCTCGAGGCCCGAGCAAAGGGCTTCGGCGACGGAGTACCCCTGCGAATCATGCCCCTAGGGGCCTCCATAACCTTCGGCTTCGGGTCGACGGACAACAACGGGTACCGGAAGGACCTACGCGACAAGCTCGAGTCCAACGGCAACGAAGTCAACATGGTCGGGGACAACCCCTCGGGCAGCATGAAAGACAACGACACCGAGGGCTGGAAGAGCTACACGGTGGACCAAGTGCACGACAAAGCAGACGCGTCGGTGCCAAAATACAAGCCGAACGTGATCCTCGTCAACGTCGGGACAAACGACTGCGTGCAAAACAAAGACATGCCCAACGCCGGGAAGCGGCTCCAGAACCTCCTCGAGTCCCTATACCAAGAATCGCCCAAGACCACCGTGATCCTGTCCACGCTGCTCGTGAACCGGGACGCCGACGTGCAAGCCCGCGTCAAGGACTTCAACTCGCAGCTGCGCGACGTCGCCCGCCAGCTCCGGAGCGACGACAGGAAACTCGTCGTCGTGGATATGCAGGGCGACGACGGCCCGACGGTCGACGAGCTGAACGAGGATGGCACTCACCCCAACGACGAGGGGTATAGGAAGATGGCGAACGTCTTCTACAAGGGCATCAAGGAGGCCGATCACGAGGACTACCTCGTCGCAGCTGATAAAGTTGCCGGCCTCGCGGATGACGGTGCGTAGTCCGTGCCGAGTCAGTCGGTCCCTTTGCATGTTCTTGGGATGGATAGATGGGATACCTACCTACCTAGGTACCTCAGGTAGGATACCAGGTGATGTTTGGGCATTTTCAGCGCGGCGTTTTTCTACGGTGGTTTGATATGGAATTTTGATTTTGCCGGCTTTTGATGGGAATTACTTGCTATCGTGTTAACTGGTTAGCACACAGTATTAGCACATACCCCTTAAGGCTTACGATGATATCACGCGTCACGTTATAGATCTACGTTACTGTGCGATAACTCAAATACCCGCAGTGACGTTTAGCGGTCGGGGTTGTCTGGGGAAGTATACTTTCCGAAAAAGTAATAGTAAGGTAAGGCAGATATAAACTTTGAGGTTGAGCTTGATGTTCCTAAATTTAGCAATGCTAGCAGGCGTGGTTTTATGTTTCTGCTACGGCTTCAAGTATGTCTGCAAATTAAATTATAACTCAGTATTCGAATTTATAATTTCCTAGATATGATAACTACAAATATCCTTTAACTTATTTTCATAAAAATATCGTGACTAATTGGCTTCTACTGGGGAACCTACACTACCTACCCATACCAAGGAACTGCCATTTATCCTATGATTATCCGTATCCTTTCCATCTTATAGACCTATCCAACCCAGAAATCTTGTCGGAGACATCAGCAAATAGGGTCAACGATGCCTCAGCCGGATCGTAAAGTTTTGGTACCCGAGTGAATTCGTAGGCCTTTACCCCTCCTACCCTCTCCGAGTCGGATGCGATAGTGCCATTCACAGCCGTTACGTTTCGAAAGTAAAGCTCATCAGTGCTATCCCCAGATTCTAGGGTGGCGTTCTCACGGGAACCACCAAAGTAGAAAATCTGGTTGGTTGAGCCATAACCAGAGCTATTTTTGCCATCTCCTGTCTGAAAGAAGAATGCGGTACCGTCGCGGTGGGTTTTCAAATACGAGTTAGAGTAGTCCTTTCCAGTAGCGCTGTCTTTGAAAGCCTCGAGACCCGTAGGGAAGACGGAGCCTCCTGTCATCTGAAGCTCAAACTCTTCTATTAAGTGTGCACCTATCGTAAGATTACCCTGGGGCGACCTCAAATATGTTTGATTACAATATAGCGGATAGTTATAAACGGTCTTATAAGAGGTAGTAGGTCCTGCGGCGGAATCGGACCCAGCAATACTGAAATCATTGATTTGAGTAGTCCCAAAATTCACCATGAATGCTCTGTTTGAATACGAGAGCTTTTGGGACCAAGTGCTTTCTCCATTTTGACTCTTCGACTGGACGGCTGATTTGATACTAATCGTCCGTCGAACGGTCACATTAAAGGCTAGCGATTCGCTGAAACCTGTAGCATTCTGGGTTACCCGACTCGAGAGCGAAATTGTCGGCCCGACGATCTCTACTGAAGGGCCGGAGCCAGTAGTTACTGATCCTTCTTCGTCTAGCCATAGGAATATTTTACCCGTAACATACCAACTATCATTAACAGTTTCCGTTAGAGTAAGATTGGTACTGTTTTCTGAACTGTTCAAGCCAGCAACCTTGATCGAAAATGTGTGATCAACGCCATCGCACAAAATAGGTAACCAAGGAGTAATATCAATTTGGTGCTCTCTCAAATCAAAAGCTTGTAGACCAACAATAGGACGATGCAAGCTGGGCACCACGCCGCCAGTAAATATCACCGGGAACGGCCATTGCGCACCGGCAAGCTTGCCGTCGATGTATAATTGAACTTCCCGAAACGGGGACAATCCAGGCAACTGCCCAGCAGTCCGACCAAACGTGAGGACTTCACTTTGCGGAACATTCCCCCACCAGAACTCCTCGGAAGCCTGCCCATTCGCCGAAACGGTGAAAACAGCTCGGTTAGCATTTCGGGGGAAACCTATGGTGCTTGTCGCATTGTCCGCTGGGAGAACGAAGTGACTCGCCCCATTTACGTCCCCTTTTCTTGCGGATATTGGTATCACGAGATCCGCCGGAGGTGTTTCGTCGGTCTCAAGGTCGGCCATAAAGAAAGTGGCGGTTAAAGTGGCGTTGAATGATCCAGTGTATTTATCATCTACCAAGTTGCCCAGGTCGAATATTAACTTCTGGGGAGATCTCCAAAAGTAAAGGTACTCGGTCATATCCTTGAGGAATGTCCAGCGTATACCCGGAGGTGCTGTTGGCTCCGCAGTTGAAGTTCGCCATACTTCAGTGTCTCCAAAATACATCAAGGCTAAGCGGTCAAACTGACGGCCTTGAGAGACGACAGTAAAGTTCATAACAACCCTATTAAAAGGACATTCCGGCGGTGTATAATTTCCTACTAATCGTTAGAGGTCGTTCTTTGAGATATGAAGATCTACTCGGGGTGTATACCAACGAATGGCGTCCCATAGCTAAACGCGAACACGTGTTCCATCAATAAAGCTGAACATGAGGCCTCCGAGGAAGCATCGCCGCTGGGCATCGACCCATTGTTGGGTGGCCCCTTGGGAGTAAGTACGGGCTGCGCAACTTGAAAACACTCCAGCGGCGTTTTGGCAGGATTCGCAGGTGAACCTTGAGGATCAAATTCCGACCGGACAACCTGCTTGAAGTCTAGAATATAAGGAGATTGTTTAAAATTGAGTTTTATGTACCAAGCGAGCGAAAGGAGGCCGAATAACGCGAAAATCAACCTCAGCCTCGGTCGGTCCTCGACAGCGATAGATGATGATTTTCTTGAGACATGGCGGGATTGAATTGTAACGCGAGGAATCGCCTTCTCAGATGTCTGAGAGACCATAGTGACGCGTACCAACGCTCTCAGCGATAGAGAGGCGTAATTGACTTTATAAATACCTAGGTATTTCATACTATTAGAATTAGGTGAACATAGCAAAGTCCGTGCTGTTGTGACAGCGCGTTTATAAGATGCGAATGAGTGAATGTAAAGAACCAGATTATCATTATTTTAAGTTCAACTAACTTGAAGGGTAGAATTCTAAGGTAGGACTTGGATATTAAAATTACTTCAAGGGGGAGAACTGATAGGTAGGTAGTTAGGTAGAAATAGAAAGTTGTACCCCAACAATTACTTAACCTAGGTACCTAAGTTAGGTTGGTAGGTAAGTAAACTGCTGGAAACCTCCTGGAAACCGGTAAAGTCGTCGATAGGTAATAGGTACCTTAGTTAGTTATACCTTAACCGTAGTAGGTAAGATGTTGAACCTTAACTTGGAGGGGTAGTTAAGTGGCGGTGCTACAAGCCTCAGCTGAGAACCTCAGCGGTGTGGCTATCCCCAGGTTAATGGAAGATTACCTCCCAGGAGGTACCTAACTTCCAAACGTTCTGACTTCCATATTAAGCGCGTTTTAACTTCCCATAACTCCAACACACCTTTTCATCCCGCCGACTTCATTAGTCCCTCACTACTGGTATCTCCACTGCATTATACACTCAGAACAGTCTTCTTCTTCTTCCTCCTCTTCTGCATCCGCATCCGCTTCTTCTTCTGCTTCTTCTTCTTCTTCTGCTTCTTCTTTTTCTTCTGCTTCTGCTTCTTCTTCTGCCTTTTCTTCTGCTTCTTCTGCTTCTTCTGCTTCTTCTGCTTCTTCTGCTTTTACTGCTTCTGTGGATGGGCTTCTTTCTCTTCGTATTTGTCTTATTTGGCCTTGTTCTGTTTTTTCTCGTTCGCTCTGATATTTATCGCTACAGGCGTTGTCCCAGTAAAGTGCCCTAGCAGTAGAAGCCAGTCTGGCTAGTTCTTTATCTAGGCCGTTATCTTGGAAGAAATTGAAAACAGCGAATTCCTCTCTCGTCATGACGTAAAAATTGTTATATACCAGTCGTTCCCATATCTCGTCCAGGGCCATATATAATACAGGCCCGACCTTTGGGTCGTTGAAGCTCTCAGGCCATTCCCGTGCAACATCCAACAAAAACATAACATGATCCGTCCTGGCAATGTGTGGGGTCTCGTCCATCTTTGCGAGGGGATGGCGCTGTGGACTCAAGTGTACTGGGAATAACTGTGACGGCGACTCCGGCGGTGACTGCGGCAGAATCGTGTTATTACTAATGCTTTTTTCTATGTTCTTTAGTCAGTAAAGATGAGCGGGCAGGGTTTCGAGGTATGGGAATATATAATAAAATGTAGAAAGGAATGGGTATGGCATTAATATACCTTTTTTCTCTGGTGATATATCTGACAGCAAGCTCGGTATTCCTAGGTATAGGCCCATTTAGAAACTTTTTGTGTGATGTTTATTCGGAGAATTCAGAAGTCCATGTAGGCTTTGTACACGTATAAGTATTGTTCCAAGCCAACCTTTTTATCGTCAAAGGCAGCAGCTAGTCAAACTGTAGCGATTAAGTAACAGCGAACAGAGCATATAATTAGTTAGGGTTGTATAATAAAAGCAGTGTAAGTTGAGCCAAAATGTTTGATTGAACGGGGAAGTTAAAGAGTTTAATCCTAGGTCGGGAGTTGTCACATTGACTACCTAGGTATCTAGGTAGGCAAAGGCACTCGGGCAACGCTGAACTTTATAAATAATCCTTTTTATCCTTTACCTTGTAGGTCATCATTTCGCAAATAGGTAATCAAGGGGCATACTTCCTTCCAGCTTAAGATACTTGACGATGGGAGTCAACCTTTCGAACGGAGGCTAATCTCCTTTAGACTCGACCGGTTTTCTTTGTTGGCTTAATTTTTTTTATTAGTCCAGTGGGTCAATCTTCGAGGAACGTGTTCTCCGCTGTTAAGATCGGGAATCTCTTATGGTATGAGAAGACCGGTATTGAGTAGGCTCGTAGTTGTAGCTGCCAAAAATAAATCGATGGAGTCGTAACACGATCAGTGATTTGCCAAGTCCACTCCTGTGTAGCAGTACGATTCATGATTATAGCTATCTTTCCTGCTTATTATTCCCGTACCCTCCCTTCCATTTCCCCGGGACCGTAGTAAGGGGGCTTCTCAGGCAAATGATTCCTTAAGTGGCATCTAATCCCGTACACGTGATCCCTGCTATAACGTGTTAACCCTGGATGTATGGTGGCTTTAAGTCAGGTACATGACATGTGCTACTGTCGAGTAAGTGGCTGAACTCTAGTCTACGGAGATTTCTGATCATTCCTCAGGGACATCGGTCATTCATGGTAAACCAAGTTATGTCCGAAGTACGTACCTAGGTAGGTAAAGGAAGAGCCAGGTATACTAGTTCAAGACTCAATATTATAGAGAAACGACAATCTTAAGGCTTTTATCATCCCCTCGAATAAAACATAAGAGAACTGAGGCCCCTAAGTAAATGTGCTATAATAAAGTTTTGAGTTGTGAGATTGTCCTTCTTCACTATGAACTTGTGAAATTTGGTCACGGTAACATCCATGATTAATAGTGCTACGAGACGAAGCCGAAAAGATTGTTGACGAGCAGAATAGCCAATTCCCAGAACATGACATGTCCACCATGCTAGGATACCTATTGAACTCTATTTATAATGGAGATGCTTGTCTTTTCTTTTCATTACGCTAAAATTTTTTATCACGGCCATCTACTTAGCCTAAGCCGAACCTGAGGTTATTTCCTAGACTCCTATAGAACATGATAACCGAGTTAATAGCATATTAGGTGCTTAGGTAGGGACTCTCATTACAAATGGCTTCCAATAATAGGCTGAAATACGAGTAAACTTGCGCTTTAGGGTAATATGTAGTTTGATTACTCGGGCAGCTACCCACTTACATATCTTGCCCCTTAACACGAGTTGCCTTCTACACAGGTTCTAACCTAGGGGATTTTGTGAATCGTTTCTATCGCTAGCTGTAACTTTATTCTCCATCTAATGTCGATAGCTTCTGCTTGAACTCGCGCTACACAAACGCGAGTAACTAGATCCCCCGACCTAATCGTATACGGTCGAATGAAACAACTCCCGGCGAGATGGGCCCAATGTCAGCTCAAACTTTAAT
This sequence comes from Daldinia sp. FL1419, assembly GCA_025201765.1. Classification (NCBI taxonomy): domain Eukaryota; kingdom Fungi; phylum Ascomycota; class Sordariomycetes; order Xylariales; family Hypoxylaceae; genus Daldinia; species Daldinia sp. FL1419. The sequence continues at coordinate 573,619 of MU623341.1, forward strand.
AAGCCGCACTTGACCTTTTCATCGATGGTATGCCGCCGTTTTTAAGTGGCAGTGTCGAATAAAGCCATGGAACATATCAAATCCTGGTTGTCATCGGCCCCCCCGTAGTCAAACGGGTAGCTATGATCATTATCGTTGCTACATCTTACATCTTACATCTTACATCTTACACGACAACGTTCTATCACGCTTACTTGCCCACTCAATCTTCGTGTAAGCCACGCAGGGCGCATCCTTGCACCGAATTTGTCTTTACCGTTTGTCTTCTATGTGGAGTAAGTCTACTGGTCTTTTACCGATTGTATATCCATCCCCTCACGCCTATTTTACAAGCCACCCATCCAGGCATTAACTCATATAGCAATACTTCATAGCATATAGCGAGACCGCAATGCAATCGAATATCTCATTTGTTCGAGAATAATCTCCGATCACCGCTTGTTCGGTCGTTTTCCAATTTTCCAGCCCCACGATCTAAGGACCCTGACTACCTTGGGCGTTATTGCGGCGGTCAAGGGCACGCGAAGAAAGATGAAGCTTTTATGCACCGCATAGGCAAGAGCTAGTTGAGTACCAAGGCCTACGAGTTGGGTAAGCATTGTCGACGTAAATGTTACATTTATAAAACTTACTGGCTTCAGCCTTGTGTCTTTTTTCAGCCTCCTCTACACCCCAACCGGCCATCTCGACATCTTCGCTGATTTCGGCATCGCCGAGGTTTTCCTTTTCGGCTTCTTTCAGAGCTTCGCGATATTCTCGCCACCTAGTACGGACGGATTGCGGTATTAATTTGGAGGCATGCGACACAACCCAGTGTTCAATCGCACCTAGATTATGTTAATCATATTTCTTCCTACTTCTGCCCTTGTTACCAACCTATCCTTTCCGTCCCTACTGATCGCACTAGTAGGAAACAAAATGGGAAGTCTAGCACAGTTAAGCCTAGATAAACTCCCAAGGCTGCCCAGCCGTACTCTTTTGATAACTTCTTTAACCTTGCTGTGAGACCCTGTGGTTGTTGAGCTGGGGCATCCTTCGGGGAAGATTTTGCGTCTCGTAGGCGGGACGTTCGGTGTAATGGTCGCCGGGTTGAACGTAGCGGTAGCTTAGAAGATTTATACGAAAGGCTGGGTATTGTCGGCCGTCGTAGCGCGTATGAAGCGGTATTTGAACTGGAGACGAAAGTGCGCCTCCATGCTGCTCCCTCGAATTTTGGAATCGTTTGTCGTAGTACACGAGTCCACAGGGGTTCGACTAAACGAGAGTAAACTGGTGGCATCTTTATACAACCCCTTTACCTAGGTAATTACAAGGTAGGTATGGTATTCAGACCGAGCAGACCGAACAGACCGAGCGATGTGGAATGATTAGGTGGGTTGTAAATATAGAAGTATCTGCTAGGTGGCCCTGGTGGATTCGAACGAGAAGCTTCGGAAGGTTAGTGGGACTTATATCCGGTTGCGCCGCCAGGAACACTGCGGGACGCAGCTAATATAAAATCCGATTGGATCTTACCAAATAAAGGAAAAGAGAGAGAATAATATCCCCTACCTTGCGGCGGTTGTTAATTCGTGATTGCTAAAAGCCGTAGCTTCCTTTGGAAAAATGTATTATCATGACACGACAATGAGCTCGGGAAGTCGAACCAGAGGAGAAAAAAAAATAATTAAAAAAAATCAGAAGCTTTGCTCAATTTAGTACGCAGTACGTACATGTAGCACGTACCTACATGCATGGTGATGCAACTCGCCGTCAACCCACTTCTAGGGGTGTACCTAAGTACCATGCCGCCATTTTATGCCCTGATTGATGCGGGTCTGGATCTTATACCATCAGCAAATCTTATCTAGATGCACGGAAGTTTAAAGAAGGCTATTTCGGATCTTGATGCTTTATTTATAAAGCTACATAAACGGTAAGTTTGGTGATGATCATACTAGCGGAGAAGATATCAAGTATTCCAATGTGTTTGGGAAAGAATGGAATCTATGCAGCATCTTAAGAGATAAGTGCGTAAGGTCCATTAGCCACGCGTGGCGCTGGTTAAAGTTCGGGATTTATTACCTCTTTTAGCAGCAGCGGGTCTTATAAGGAGGCTAAGTTTAATATTAGAACAGCATAACTAAGCGCAATTCGCCCTCTATGTAGACAGCGCTACGTGATACAATAGATATAGCACTTCTCGATTCAACTGGGCTATGGATAAGTCAGGGCGAAGAAGATGCAGGGTCCCGCGCGGCTCACGGCTCCGGTTGCTGGGTCAAAGTGTTAGGCTCAGAAAAACCGTAGGAACCAATCATTCGGAATTATGAGATCTTATCGGGAACGGAGCCTTTAATGATGCAGGTGGTGCGGAGTCGCAAGATGTCGGCGTGATTGGTCCGTCGTGACTTGACTGCCCGGCCAACCATGGATTCAGTACGACATTGATGTCCAAGGATGCTAATAAGTGCGACTCGATACAGGCTGACAGGGCTATGGAGGCCCTTTATGTGTTTGGATTCGGAACTCAAAGGAACATGATAATAATAACATTGTAGGCCGCATGGCCGCATTCGAATAATTTAAGAAGAAGATGGTATAATTCAGTTTCTGTATCCGTAAAATCTCTGAGTAACCACCTGAACACTTTAAGCTTTTCTCTGCTTTCGAACTATTAAGTCTGCGTTCAAAGAAGTCGAATTAGCACATGCGCCGCGGATTGTTGTTGTACGTCATTCTAGAATGGTGAGGAATATCCAATGAGGTCATAGTTTGCGAATTCAGAAATAACACCCAGTACAGCATACTGTTGTAAAGGAAACTACCGCCTAACATACCTCTTTAGGTACAATACCTACCTACCTAACCTAGGTAAAACAGAGAAAGAAAGAGAAAAAAAAGAAAAAAAGGTAAGCACCTGTTATCCCGTAACTGCCGATCACGAATCACGAATCACGAATCATCTGGTCATCTTTCCTTAGTACCTTTTTCTCTAGTGTACATCTAGTGTACATCTTGGACGTCTTCTACGTCTTCTACGTCTTCGCATCTCAGCATCTCCAGTTTCTAACCTTTTTAGCAACAATATCAATGCACATCATTTGATCGACATCGACAACCCCCATAACTTAGATTCAACTTACCAACCAATAATATCCCCTCATCAACAGATTAAACCACAATTCCCTCCTCGAGTTTCAAATCCCATCTTTCGTCATTAGTAGGATCATCTAATCCCCTTGTTCTCTGCGAGTGCCACAACAACCAGCCTAAAACCCGAGCAACAACCCGAGTCCTCGTCTTTTAGTTTTTGGATATCTTCGCACACACATACCCACTCAGACTCCGCACATCGCCGTCGATCATCCATCGGCTTTGTTACTCGACAATTCGCGACAATTTGTCGACGCATTGACCCCAAAGACTTCGTCTAGAGCTTTTGTTACCAAACACCTTACCACCCCGCGATATAAGCGAGCTATCGTCAACATGGAGACCATGATTAAGTCCGTGTTGCGCATTGTTCAGCTCCTTCTTGTCCTACTTACTACCGCGCTCGTTGGCAACGTCATCGCAAGCAATGTCAGCGGATCTGAATCAGCTATTAACTTTGTTATGTTCGTATGCGCCATATCCTGGCTTGCTATCCTCTACGGTCTAGTTTCGCACTTCGTCGTCGCCATCGCAATCCCCGTCGTAGCCCTTGCCCTCGATAGCGCCGCCACTCTCTTCACCTTTATCGGCGCCATTGTCTTTTCCGCGAAGCTACAGGCAGTGAACTGTTCCAATGTGGTATGTTCTCGTTCGTTTTATACGAAATAATATCAATTTCGACTAATTATGTTTGTTTTACTAGGGACGCAAGCCTAGCGACTACATTGCTTTCGGCTCTAACGATAACGAGAAGCGATGCCGTGAGATCCAGGCCAGCACTGTATTCTTATGGTTTCTCTTTGCTTCCTTGGCAGCTAGCCTCTTCTTCGTCTTGAGGGAGCTACGACGCGGTGGTGGTTCCGTTCGCGGTCCTAATATGTCCCAGATCGGCGTATAGGCAACCGACCGGGCTGACGACTACGATTTCTCTAGGACCGGTGGGGGTTATGCTACGACTTCACGAATAAGTAGCGCATGCTAAATCTAAGGGACTGGTTATTGAATGTACGAACATGGGATATTAGTGGCGAACAAACACGTGGAAGATTGGCTTGGCGTTCAGGTCGGCTTAGATTCTCAGGGGCAAGCCCCTTGATGTAATCCATGTCCCGCGCGGGCGCTGAGAGCTTTTCCCCCAAAAAAGGCCGAAGAAAGTCGTTCAGGTAGTTTTGTATGCCTTCGTTGCTTAGTGTTGTCTTTCGCGAAGAATACGAAATGCGACTAGTGTATAAGAGTTTGGACTATGCGTGGGAAGCAGAAATAATGATTATATTTGAGTTAGTCGGACACTTCAATAATTAGGATACCATTAGGGTGTCTATAATACCTATCAGTTTCTTTTGAGCCAAATTCTTCTTCAGTAAATTTAAATCCATAGAGCCAGCTCCTTGACGCCGATAGCTTAGGTACCTTCTCATTTCTCCATGTTTTGTAGGTTTTCTTCCTGACATCTTCAAGTTTTAATTATAGGGAAATTCAGTCTTACACTTAATATACAATAGCAGTCTATATTGCGAGTATTATTTGCAGATAATGTTCCAAGGTCGGCTCTGTTCGTCGAACTCGGATACTCCTAAAGGCTAATGTCTTGTGCAACCAAAGTCCGTCAAGTGCCACGGATTCCTGTTGGCCCATCCGATGGAAACTCGATTTGCGAATCTGCGTGCATAATTGGCTGCAGCTGCATATATCTATTAGCCAAACACTGCAGTCCCATGAGACAAGGCAGACAGACCCCGCGGAGGACTTAATGGAACAACTCCCTGTTGGTGAAGGGATGATATTTATACGATAGGTAACCACGGGTTCCTCTGGTCTCTTCACTGCCTAGTACTGCTATGCTATAATACCTGGGGCGAGATTTAAGGTAATTACCATGGATCCTCTATCTATTTCAACAGCATGCTTGGCTCTCAGTAAAGCGTGAGTTGGAATCATTTTCCGTATCACAACCAGCAAACAGTACGGCGAAGGTATGAACTTCGGATAATATAAGCTATCTGGAAAACACCAGGGAGCAATGGAATAGGCGTGAGGCAATAAATGCATATTTGGCGATGAAAGCGAGTGAGGCGGCACAACAAACTAGAACAAGGAAGTCGTACCAGATCTGACCCAGCTAACTCTCCGTCATATTCTCGTAGGAGTTCTTCAGTAATCTCACGGAGAAGCTCATTTGACAGTCGACCAGACTCGGTAGGAGACCAAAAAAGAAGATGACCCTCTAGCTGGGATTTCACGGCGGTTAGGGATAAGATCAAATAAGACAAGGCATATAAGGGCGCGGCTGTCTTTACGTAGGCATCAACTGTCTAGGTTAAAAGGGAATCCGAACGCACTGATCAACGACAACTCGATCGGGAAGAGCGAAGGAGACGAAGACGGACTTCCTCGGGATGAATTAAATATTCTTCATGAATTGACATATTGTATATATACCACCTCGGTCTCCGAAATATACTGGCCTACACCGGTATACCTCCAGCGACTAAGATACGCCTCTCCTCCCTCCGGACACTTCACCCTAACGCCCGCTCCATTACAAGTCGCATACGCGCCCACCAAGCTGCCGACAAACGACCCGTTCCCGCCACTTATCAATCCCGCAGATGCCGTACCTACTAGGATTTTGGTGTCTGGATGAGCAGCTGGCGCAGCAGCAAGATTGTGATTGTAATGTGTTGCGCTTGCCGTTTCGACGTGCAATCGAATAGGTCCGTCCAACCAATCTTCCGACACAACGACAATCCGCGGTTCGGGGGGTGTTCCCGTGCCCTCGGCACGAAACCGGAGTGCGAGTTGTGTCTTGGCCTCGTCGCGCTTACGCCGCGGTGCGCATGTTGTGTTGGAGGGGCCGGGGAGGAGCACGGCGCCGAGGTCGATGTGGTTGACCCGCGTGAGGAAGACGGTGACACCGGCCTCTTGGCCGACTTGCTTGGGTGCGGACGTCAAATTCACGCCGAAGTTGAACGAGGTGTCGGTTTGTCAGCGGCCGATGAATGATAGACCTTGCTGCCCGCTGAGTTCAGGGGTAGACCTCGAACTGAGGCCCCGAGCGAGTGGCGAGAGCCATACCCCACCAATTTCCGCCGGCGTCTCATTCCTATTAATAAAGACATCATCGCTTAGCGGTTAGTAGCTATCGTTCTGTGATCCTGGTTGAATCCGACCGAGTAGATCTAGAATTCTCCGTTGAATCGTGGATGTGATTACGGTGAGTCCGGTATAGATCCGGGGTAGCTAGGGGTATTGGGGCTCATTCTCATGCTACCCCCCTGTCTCGTTACCATGGGTACGGGCGACTCGATCATACTCTATAATTTATATGATTTACTTCATTCGCCCGATCATGTATCCATCCTTGAAGCTGGGCCCTGGCATTGGCATGGAAATTATGAAAGACTTCGTCAAGGCATCCTTGTATTTATTCACCTTGGAGGGAATTTACATTAGCCTTACGAACCGTAGCGTTTGCTTATTATTGACATAACCACACTCTGTATTCTATTCGGTTAAAGATAGTCTTCTCTTTTTTCCCCTTCTAGTCCTCCTGCTGCGCCTTCTTATCATCCCCTTGGTATTTTATGGGGAAAAATGACGAATACAGGTAGATATAATCTCTATGCCCTTATTAATGCAACTGTACGTCACCACTCAATAATCATCGTCCCTTGAATATTCCCGAGGTTGCGGATACGCCATGAACATAGGTATCAAGCGCCAGCATCATTGGGCTCCATACCGCAAGCATTAGCAATTTCGTGCTGTAATACATCCCAAACACTGCCGGCCTCTGGTATCGATACAGTGCCAACTCATTACTCGATACCGATTGGTCTTAGATAATGCCCGCACGCCAATAACCTATAGAAAAACAGGCGGAGACGGGGGGGACTCTGCATCGTACAAAGGACCATGCCGGCTTTTCGCCGTCTTGGCGGTACGAATTGGCAAATTAGGAGACTTCGTTACAGCTTAGATCCGCCGCCTTCTACGGCTGCTCGCTGCCCGTCACTGACTGCGTCTGAACGCCTATATGCGCGGCATCTCATTCGGCCCTCCATGTGGGACTAGACCCGAGTGCGACTGGATATCACGGACATTTAATTAATAAAGCTACGGGATGAACGAGCACCCATTGGCCGTCTAGTATCTATCCCCACGGCTCTTCTCTTCTAACTGCGTACTTATCTACGTCTCGCATGGATTGCCTAATCCTCATATCTTGTCTTTGACCACGTAGATAGAACCTAATGCTGATATCTGTATGTGTCGACAAGTCGAAAAACGTAAGGGAGTGGTGATGTACACGATCGCATAATGTCTTACCTACCTTCTTGGCGCCTTGGGGGGGGCTGTCTCTACCCATACTGGCTGAGGTATAGTTCTATATGTTGTTCATATTATGAGGTATCTAAGTGGAACTATCTGTATGTATCAAGGGTCTAATTGTATGTAGGTAGTTATGTAGTCACGATTCTCCTATCTTTGTTATTCTTTCACGTAGAAATTTATAGGTGCTCTTATTCGTATACTATAATCCACTGCTTGAATTCTCATTCTACACCACCTCCGAAATGGCTAAAGATTTCTCGTCGTCAGCGCCAACTCCAGTATCTCCCTTAAGCATATCCAATGATGAATCAACCGCCCTTCTGCCAAAGGCGTCCCCGGCTGCTGCACAAGCCGATCCGCCACAATATAGACAATGGCTAGCCGAGATATGGCTCTTGACTAAAGCTTCTATACCGGTGATATTGGCGTATACACTCCAAAATAGCCTCCAAACTATTTCAGTTTTGATAGTAGGCCGTCTTTCACCTGAGGCGCTAGCTACAGCTGCCTTCTGTTATAGTTAGTAAAGTTTGAATTCCCTCGTACCGTCGGTGTGCCTATATCTTATATATTTAAGAGCTCCTATAAACGGGAAACCTATATATTCTAAGAACCGTCACCCTTCTGTAACCTCTGAAGAACATAGGCTAACTTGTGGAATCTACATATAGTGTTTGCAATGGCCACAGGCTGGCTAATAGCGATGGGAGGGACCACCGCACTCGACACCCTTGCCTCGACGAGCTTCACCGGATCCCAAGATAAGCACGACCTCGGTATTCTTCTGCAACGCGGTATCATAGTCCTTTCCGCCTTCTATGCGGTCGTGGCCGTAATATGGGGGTTTTCCGGGCCACTATTCCGAGCGCTTGGACAAGAGGAATTTATTTGCGTAGAGGGGAGCAGGTTTCTGCATATCTTGATACCGGGAGGCCTGGGGTACGTGTGGTTTGAATCAATGAAAAAGTACTTGCAGGCGCAGGAAATATATCGACCGGGAACCTACGTGCTCCTGATCACGTCGCCGCTTAATGCGCTTCTCAACTACCTCTTCATCTACCCATTTGGCCTAGGTCTTTACGGTGCCCCCCTTGCGACGGGCATTTCCTACTGGATTTCCTTCCTCCTTCTCGTCATGTACGTGGCTTTCGTGCGTGGCCACGAATGCTGGGGCGGGTTCACCCTTCGCCGTGCTGCCTCAAATATTTGGCCGTTTGCACGCCTAGCCTTCTTGGGAGTCATTCACGTAGGCACGGAGTGGTGGGCTTTTGAGATTGTTGCCCTGGCTGCTGGTAGGCTTGGAACCATCACGCTCGCCGCACAGTCCGTCATCATGACAGCCGACCAGATAATCAACACGATCCCTTTCGGCCTAGGTGTAGCCGCTTCGGCTCGGATAGGGAATCTATTGGGTGCACAGAAGTCGCGCGAGGCGGCGCGTGCTGCTCACTGCGCTGCTATTCTATCTACGATCCTTGGTGCCATCATACTTACCGTCCTAATGAGCACCAAGAACATTTTCGGTAGGATTTTCAATGATGATGACCGCGTGGTCCAGCTCGTCGCAGACGTGATGCCTTTCGTTGCGCTATTCCAGATTGCGGACGGGCTGAACGGGAGCTGCGGCGGTGTCTTAAGGGGTATGGGACGACAATGGGCTGGTGCTCTAGTGAATCTAATCAGCTACTACGGTGGTGCGTTACCAGCGGGCATCTACCTTGCTTTTCATGGATGGGGTCTCCAAGGCTTGTGGGTTGGGCAATGTGTTGCTTTATACTTGGTTGGAATTCTTGAATGGGTGATTGTTGGTCTTAGCAAATGGGATAAGGAGGTCACTAGGGCGCTTGATAGACTTGACGCTGACGAGGCTGGAGATGGGTCTACTCCTCGGATAGGAGAGGTTACTACTCGATATGAAGTCTAAAAGTAATTTTGATGAGCATAACTTCAATTACCCGAAATCGTCACTTATTATTATCAGGTACCTAACCCGAGATGTTATCTCAAACAACAAATACCGCCATTGCCAACTCCCTAGAAGCATAAAAATCAAATGAACAATGGGCCAATGTTTAACACATGATAAAAAAAAAACATAAAAGAGTATCGGCTTAAGCGAGAGTTAGCGAAGCTACCCCGTATTCGCTACATAAAAGCCTCGGTATCGTGTTCTTGCGTGGAAAAAACTCAACCATGGATGATGCTAGTTACCCCTTATTCTCAACTTTTCCCTTTGCCCGCGCCTTACGGCAATTATATAAAACAAACGAGCATATGCGGTATGGTACAAGAAATGAATTTCTCAAATAACTCCGTCGCTCCCTTGCATTAGCGTCCTCAACGGACGCGGTGTTCTGATGCCAGATATCTAATGTGTGCCGTTTTTGCCATTCATACTGCCAAACGCCTTCGTTGGCGTTCGTGCGGACCCCGGTCTGGATGAGCTCAGCGCTGCTCCGGCCGCGGTGGCTTCGTCATATTGTAGGTCCACAGCCTCCTCGGCAAACTTTCGTGTCTCTTTGGCCCATTGTTCCAAGCGGTGCCTCTCAATATGTTTCACCAAGTTGCTGTCCTCCCATTTCATCGCCTCTAATACCTTCTCACGATAGCTCTTCTCCATTTTCTCGAATCGCCGATCAAGATGCTCGGTATACACCCCAGCGGCCTCGGACGGTGATAGCCGTCGATAATCGTTCTTGTCGGCGCCGCGTTGCTCTATTCTCCGTATTAGCATAGCATTATTAATCATCTTATTGGTTTCTACTTACGATTCGCATGTAGTGTGCAGTAAAACTGGAATAGGTCCGTTCGGCTAAGGATTTCTACGATATCATCATCGTTTTTGAGCGTAGTGTTATTAACTTGTGTCCAGTCTTCTCGCAGAAAACATCTCCGCCAAATGAGTCGCTCAGCTTGCACACGTTCTGCACCAGTGAGGCCGTTATAAGCCACACTTAGAGCCGCAAAAAACTGGTCGGCCATGTACTCCCGGTTCTCCGGTGGTAGAATGATCAATGTAAGGAGATCAATGAGCGTGAATGGATCTAGGGCCTCGTGGTTCAAGAGTCGTCGCAACCCGTCGTCAAAGATTTGAGAGAGGATCTTATACTTCTTCGGTATCCTAGGAGCGAATACTTCTTTCGCGACGCTTAATTCTTCCCCTTCGAGCGCCTCGCTGACCGCCGGACGAATCTGAGTATTGTATAAGGTGTCCTGGATAGCAATAATAGCAAGTTCCCTATCAATGGCATCTACCTGTGCGTCCTCGGCTGTTCCATTAACGTTAGCATCTTGCATGCTCATAGACGCTTTGCTAGACGGCCGCGAAGATTCGGCCATTCTAGCTAGCTTGCCTAGACTTAATTCGACCTTTTTATTCCAGATCTGCTGTTCACGCGCTAGGCCAAGATCGAGAAGAGTATCGGCGGCATGGTCGATGTCTTCTTCGTTGATGATGTCGTTAATCCAGGATACTTTAGCCAATTCTGGTTTAGTCCGAAGATACATTGTCTTGAACGTCTTATCACCATCATATTCGAGCAGGGCATCAACTCCGAATGTAGTGAAGAGGTATTCGTAAAATGGAAACGCAAACTCCTTTCCATATGTTACGAAGCAATCCCGCACATGCTCTTCTTTCGCAGTCATCTTCGCCTCAATACTTTCGAGGCGGTCTGGAGATAGGCCAGGTGTCTCAAGCTGGTGTCGGAGCCCGTCAATCTCGCGAGTGAGGATTTCGGCCAGAGCAGGAAGAGACCCATGGTTCTCAGCAATCTTGATCCCAGCTTCCCAGTTTTCAGTATGAGCAAGGAGGACAACCTTGTCGTGGCGGTCTTGCTCATATATGCTCTGGTACTTTTGACCATCTACGACCTTCTTTGGATCGTCGCTGGCGAGATACGATCGAGATAATTCTTGGACTATAGTTAAATAGACCTCGGTTATTTGTGGCAATAGTTCGCGAGTTTTTTGAATCAATGGACTTTGCCCTTCCGGATCTGTTACCCAGTGTTGCTTAACCCACTCGGTAGAGAGTTCCACTTGTCTTTTGACGTTGTTGGCAATGTAAGGATGGCAAGTCCAGGGAGTTGGGAGCCCGGCATAGTCGCCAGCTAAGATCCCGTGCTCCATCTTTTCATTAGCTAGACCATAAAGTTGAAGATTTCTCATGCGGAATGTAAAAGCATCCCTAATCGCGCTATTATAAATTTCCGCAGCTTCGTATATCAAACGAGTCAGAGATGCTTGATCTAGGTTAGCCTTGGAGTTGTGTTTTATAACTTCGTAAGCCCAAGCAATGAAATAGTGCATGCGATCGATGTCGCGAATGAACCAGTGACGCAACTCGTCAACTTCTCCTTTGGCGACGTTAGGCTCTGACTTCTCTTCGTCTCGAATAAACTCGACGATTTCGGCGACGATGCTCTTTTTAGAAGATGCAGGGCGCGATGTGGTGAAGTCCTCATGCTTATGCCAGATGACGTTAGCAACATGTAGTTTTTCCGCATTCCAAAGTAACCGCCACTTTGTAAAACGGTCCAGGTTCACTTTCAGGCTTGCGATATGTGTCATTATTTTCTCCAAATACTGCACACGCTCCTTGATGTTAGTATCGACACGTGCAGCTAGAGTCGAGAAATGTTTCCCGGTAGAGGTGAGGATTTCTTGACTCAATTCCAGAGCGGCAGCACCGTATTCTGCATCAGTGAAACGCAAGCCGTGCTGTCTATCGAATACGAGGGGATTATCCTCCTTAACACCGAAAAACACGGCCTGCTCAAGTTTCGCTTTGGCTGTAACCTCTGGGGGCTTTTCACTTGCGAATCGCTCTACATCCGTTAACGCAATACGTAGCGCACCAGCGCCTCGAACTAACAATATAGCAGCGGGGTTCTTGGGTCTGATACGAGGCGCTCTACCTTCACCAGAACTGAAACCCTGAGTTTTGGGCTCTTCAATTCCGGAACCGACAATCTCGAGTGTTGGGTCTGTACGTAAATCGACGACATCCTCAAAGGATGCGGGTAGAACGTGATTATCCTCGAGAATTTGTGAATCGGGGGAGTCGGGGGACCGAGCAATTGAGGCTATTACGACTGCATGGTCAAATACGAGGAAGGCGATGATGTTGGGCCGAGGAAGGTAAAGTCGAGGTTTGGCAAGTGCCTGTGATTCCGGCGCGGTAGAGTAAATAGATATCGGTCGAACCATGCCGACTTCAACGGTGTTCTCTGACGAAAGCCCAGAATGCAATACGATTTCGATGAGTGTATAACGCCATCCTTGCTTGCTGGATAAGGAAGCCAGGAGTAATAAATGTTGCTGGTCCTCAGACTCGGAGGGTTCACGTAGCTGGCTCATCTCGCTGTACTTCCGATCCAGACCCCTGGGTACGAAACAGAAATCGAGTATCTTGAGCGACTCTACGGGTAACTTGGCGCTCACGCTATCTATCTGTTGGAGATAGCCGAGAATAATGTTGCGAGCATCCACCTCAACCAGAAGGTCGTGATGACCTCCCCGGTGCACCCTCCAAGAGTGTAGGCGACCTTTCGACGTAACGGCGACGACAGTACATTCACCTTGTTTAGTTGACCTCTCTGAACGTACGGCGGCGATATCTCCCTGAGAAGCGGTCTGCGACAGCGCATGTCGCAGAGTTCCGAAAAACCCGCTGCTAGCAGATCCAAGGTTGGTGCGCAAGAACTGTGTTGAAATTTTCGGGCGGCCATGCGTGTCTCGGACGCTCAAGTATGCCAGGCGTCCACTACTAAATGCGAGGACAAAACCAGCTGCAGATTCGGCATGGACAATCTGGATGACTGCCTCCCCGGAAAACATACCGGCGATAGAACCTTCGACGCCATTTTGCTGTTGGCGCATAAAATCCAGCGTCGTCGCGCTCGATATAGATTCCCAATAAGTCACTTTACCATTAGTAGGCATTACTACTACTAAACCCGGCTCAGAAGAGGAAACGGACGGAGGGACCAGCGCGCCCAGGGGTAAAAGGTCGCTGGAGGATTTTGACGGGCACGGCAACGCAAAGGTGAAGGATTCAGGAGATTGGGTGGGTGCCGCGTATGGCCATACGATGGCGTGCGTATGAGAGAGGCTCAGGGCATATCCTGTAGAGCTGTCGACGGAGCCATGCTGACGACCTACACAATAAAAGTTAGCTATACGGGATCGACGAATCGACGGGCGGTGAGGGGGGGTAGCATACTACTGGTATCCAACTTTAATCGATCGGGTAAAGCTGGGAGTTTTCGGACGTCAAACGCAATATTGGTTGACTATAAAGTATTAACGTGTCAGTCATTTTAAACTTAAGGTACTCGGGAGCTTCTTTTACTACTAAAACTTACTAAAAGTGTGCTGCCATCCCCCTTGATAAGACGTTCGCCCGGCCGAACTTTCTTCGACCGAAGACTAAGCTCTTGCTTAGGGGTAGGCGATTCCTCAATTCCATCCTGTTTTGCATCAACTATCGAAGACTTTGTAGATTTAACTTCGTACGTCTCGGGAGTAACAGGCGAGTTCGCATGGGTTTGGTCATTCAATGGTATCCTCTGTCGTTTCGCTTTGGGTTGTTGGACCGAATTATCTGAGCTAACAGGTCGTTGACGTCGTCGGCCACGAGTTGCTGTTGGGGCGGGCGACAGGTTTTCAGCGCCATTAACGGTAGCTGAAAACATGATGCAGCAATTCTGCAGTATGGGTGGTCAAGGCGAAAAAAAAACAGAGTCGAAGCAAGGATGCAATTCGGAGACTTTTATTGATGATGAAAACCGTTAATTATCGATGCGTCGCTTGATGTAGAAAATACGTGCTCATCGTGAGGAGGCGAAATAAGGCGGAAGTCGTGGGCGTGGATAAAATGGTGGAGAAGGTGAGAGGTGTGAAGGTGTAGAAAAAAAAAGATGAAGATTGAATGGTGAAGACCTTCCGCGAAAGAATGACGAGGCCGAACAAATGTTTGGTTGTGATTGATTGGGTCGTTACTTCACCTTTGGCTGAGTACCTGTAAGCTGTAGGGAGGGAAAAAAAAACACATACACTGGAATTGGGTTAGCTGGAGCTACGTAGCCCTGACATTTACTAGTGATATGGAAACCTTGAAATTTTTTAGTACTACGTAAAGGTAGGTACATATAATTTCTACGTGATGTGTATACAAATCAGAGGTTTAAATGCAATGCAGGCGCGGCTGAAGCTAGACCATTTTAGAAATAACAAGACCCTTGTTATGTTCTTGCCGTTTGTAGATGGACTTGTAAGTGGATCAAGTTCTTTGTGCCTTTTCAAAGCAGCCAAGTAGCTCGCAACCGTCATGTGGCTCGTGCGTTGTCTGCCTGGCACGGGCCAAGAATCCAATCGCAACGGCTTGACAAATCCGGGGCAGCCTCTCTCAACTTTTTTACATTTGAGCCTCGATTTTTAATACTCATTTTTAACAACTACCAACACGGAACCTTGATCTTGGACATATTTCTAATTTAGTCCTCTAACTTATTCCGCAGTTTAAATTCCATACTATCCTTCCGAAAGCAAGGCAGCCTCAGTCTTCAACCACCACCATGATTTATCTATGGCATCTTAAAACGTTCGGGATATAATAAAGATTGCCTAAGCGTCGTCAACTACTATTTCCTCACTTTCCTCTTTAGGAAGTGCCTACTACAAGTTTGCGCTCTCGAAATGTTGCACATTTCCCAACTTATCAGGCTATATTAAGAAATATAGCGGCGTGGACAGCCTTATAGTTAACACTGATGCTAGGGAATTGGATCTTACAGGCCTGACGTATAATTTCCCCATGGTGACCAGGTAATCATCGGGAGCCATTCCCTGAAAGCTAATAAAACTACCTATATATAATCCTAAGTCGCATTGTTTAAAGCGGGTATTAATATCACGCAACGACTCAAGATGAGACGGGGCATCAGTTCAGTTACCATTACGGATCCCTTGGTCAAGTATCAGTCGCTGCTAGCGACGGGGATTTGTTCGCCAGATGCTGCTCAGCATCGGTTGGCGATACACCTTCAAAAGGTATATCATCGGCTCAAGGACTATTCGCCATCACATGAATACCGTGCTAGGCTAAAGGCCATTACCAGTGCCTTGGACAGCACCAAAAAGAGTGAAGACCCGTCGCACACTCTCGCAGTCGAGAGCCATCCTATTTGGCGCAACCCCCTTCTTTCTCGATTTTTTGCTCGCAATGAGAGTAAGGATACTTTAGCTCTTATCAAAATTTTGACAAGCCATGAAGAGGCAATTCACATAGATTCGCCGCGTGGCCTATTCCTATCGGGCGAAGTAGGCACCGGCAAGTCAATGTTGCTTGACCTGCTCGCTGATGGGTTACCCACAAGTCGTAAGAAAAGGTGGCATTTTAATACATTCATGCTTTATACACTATCCCGGCTTGAGAAATACCGGAAATCGCATCCACATCTAGATCGTGATGATCAGGAATATTCATTGCTGTGGGTGGCCAAGGATATGGTTGAGAAATCACCAATTCTTTTTCTGGATGAGTTTCAACTCCCGGATAGAGCGGCAAGCAAGATCCTTAGTAATCTATTTATTGCATTTTTTCAACTAGGTGGCGTCCTTGTCGCTTCGTCAAATCGCATGCCAGACGAGTTAGAAAAAGCTACCGGAGTCGAATATGTTCCCCCCTCAGCTAGTAGTCTAATAAGTCAAGCCTTGGGTCTAGGACGGACTCGTGGAAGAGGTGAATTATTCGGTTCTACTAGCGATTTTGCATCGTTTCTTGAAGTACTAAAAGCAAGATGCGAGTTTTGGCAAATGGAAGGGGGCAAAGACTGGAGGCGCCGCGAAGTCGGCGAGTTGCTAAACCATCGTGTCAAAACTCCTGAGAAAACTATCACTGACAAGTCAGCAACGACTACCGTGGTAGGGTTTACTTCTGATATAAATACTCAAGAAACAGACGAATCAAGCTTGTCTGTTATGACTCCAAGGAATTATTTCCTCGTTGGTGAAACACACGAAGCCGCATGGATGGAAATTTTGAAAAGCCTAATATTGCCACACGAAGGAGACGAAATACCCTGGAAGTCCCTGACGGTAACTGTGTACGGCCGGGCTGTTACGATCCCACAGCAGTATGGCGGGACTGTCTTCTGGGATTTCGAGGATCTCGTATCTTCATTTGGGCCAGCTGATTATATTACGATGGCTTCAACCTTTCATACTTTCATCATAGATGGCGTGCCTGTCTTAACAATTCTTAAGAAGAATGAGGCACGAAGGCTTATTACGCTATTGGATGCCTTGTATGAAGCTCGGTGCAAGTTGGTCATTCGCGCCGAAGCTGGCCCTGACGACTTATTCTTCCCGGAAGCTAAGGCTGTCGCCTCACCTGTGACACAATATGCCCATAGAGGAAGTGAGCAGGTAGACGATGATGCGATACATCCCGAGACCGTTGCCGAGGTATACCAGGACACGATGTCACCCTTTAGACCAAATATCTCGTCTTATACTGATTCAAGAAACACGGACTATGATCCTGATCAGGATTCTGACTTCGGTGTAGAGCAAAAGTCTAAAGTAGACTTCAGCAATACCAGCGCGTTTACTGGAGAAGATGAGCGATTCGCCTACAAACGGGCCACGAGCCGCCTCTGGGAACTCTGCGGGGCTCAATGGCATAGTCGTACGGGTGATGGGTGGTGGCAGCCGCTCCCGCCCGAAGCGCGGCATTGGGAGGGTTCGCCAGTCGCGAAACCACGACCATGGTCAGCCTCACCGGTTGTTCGAGGGAATGATGCTAGCATGGGGCCGTCAGTAGAGCTTGAGGAGCCGGCAGGCCTACAGCGATTCCGTCTTGAATATCTACGGAAGACATTTTCTGGAGAAGGCCAGGCGAAGAAGCATGATCGGGAGTAAGGGTTTGGCCGATATGATTGTGTATATCATGTCTACCTAGATAGAGCACGTACATAGATGCGCAAGCGCCAGCGTATAAACGAAATACCAAATATTATTCCACGATAAACGCCTAGACACCATGCTCTATGTCAGCCCATAACGCCACTACATACCTATGCATGCGCATTCGAACGGCCGGGCTCTGCTTACTTTAAGCCCAGACTAATCCTATATTTTCTTTTTCCCCTCCGCGCACCTACAAGTTCGTCACGCCCGGCACCCATCCCTCTCCAATCCTCCTCATCTCCTCTCCAAACTTGCGGCTCGTAATCCTCTTCCCGCCAACACCGCCACCCGGCGGTAATACTAGCGGCGCATGTTCATCCGGATCGTAGAACGGGTTCTGCAGCAGTCGCACATACGCCGTCTGCATAGCGCGAAACACAACACGCAGCTCCGTCTCCCTAAGTCCGACGCCCCCTCTAACGATCCCCGCCGGTCCCATCCCTCCTCCTCCCGCACCGCCGATATTCGGCAAGCGGCCGCGCATATCGACCACAGCGACGAACTTCACTCCCGTATTCGTCTCGAACCCGTACGCGGCCAGGCGCTCGTCCACGGCGTGCAATAACCCGAAGTCGCCGGTGAGGATCGGGGTCGCGGACGTGGCTGCTGCGGCGGGGGGAGCGGCGCGGCGGGCGCGCGTCTCGAAGATGTCGAGGGTGCTGCTTAGGAGGAGGGAGAATTGTAGGGGCGTGCGCAGGGGGGCGCGGGTGTTGGTCGAGGGGTCGTAGGAGGGGAAGATGGTTATGTGGAGGGGGTTATTCTAGTGCAAGCTTTATGTTAGCGAAGAGCTGAGCGATAGTTGGTAGTTTTGAGTAGGTTTGAGTAGATTTTAAAGCAAGAATGGGAAGTAAGTGGGTGAATGAAGTTGCAACCAGGTAAGGAAAAAAGGCCGAGAGAAAGAGGCGCGGAAAGCGATGAATAGACGTACGTTTCGTCCTATGACGCCTAGACAGGCTATAGATGGTATTGCGGTAGCCATCGCTACATGTGTTGTCGATTTTGCGCAGCTGCGTTGGGTATACGTTGGTGGAATTAGAAAGGCCAAGATGGCGAAAGCTTGGGTTTGATGAAGTTGAGAGCTATCGATTAACTAACCATAGGTAGGTACCTACCTAACCTAGGTCCTGTACCTGTGAGCTTCAAGGCTTGCCCCACTATTTAACTCTCAGTATAGTGGTAAGTCAGGGAAGAGATATCCATAACACCTTTAGGGGATATATATACCACCTATATACCACCAAAGATCGAAAAAACAGGTAGAAGAGAAATGCAAATATAAACAAATTGTTCAGTATTCGAGCAATATCTAACATCTCAATAGACGCCCATACGTGTGACCTTATCTAACACCATATCTACAGAGTAATAGCACACATTTTAAAAGGCCCGCCGAGCCTTATGACATCTTATACCATCCCCCACCACAAAACCACTGTCTATAACCCAGGTTCTCATTTAACACCTTCACTAACATATCATCGTATAGACGGTACTATTCTTCCTCTTCCTCATCTTGTAGCAATTCGGTTTTCTCTAGTCCTTTCAACACATCTTCGATCTCGATGGGATCGGTGATGGCCCAGACGCCACCTCCTTTAACTGAGTCCATCCCACGCATGCCAACCTCCTTTCCTACGAGGTTCCTACCCACTTTCCCAGGCCCGATACCTATCCACCTTCTGACTTTTTGTTCTTGATCCAGATACTTAATACTGTCCCACCACCTGACAGTCTCGAGGCATTGTCGCGCTAGGAGATCTTTAACGTCCGCAGCGCTTTCGAACGGTCGCGCGCTCACGTTGCTCACGCATTGTAGTCGACCCGGAAATGTAACGACATCTTTATCTTCGCGACCTTTAACTCGGCTCTTCTTTGACAGTAGTTCCCGCATCACAGTAACTGCCGGCCTCATGATCGGACTGTGGAACGGACTATCACTATTTAGTCGAACCGCTCTCGGATCATGACCGAGGAATTGTCGGACATGAGCCGTCAGTTCTTTGATCCTTTGTATATTCCCACTTAAAACAATTTGATTTTTGCTGTTTATATTTGCGATAAGCACTTGATCGATTGGCTTCATGGAATCGGCGCTTTCACTTCTCGCGCCTGCGCTACGGTATCCCACGAAGTCGTCTATAGCTTCGATCAGTTGAGTTAGATACTCGGGCTCTGTAACGACAGCCACCATGCCATATTCTCCTCCATAATTAACTTTGGCCTTTTGAGTAGCTTCCGCCATAGCTCCTGCACGTTCGCGCACCATATATAGAGCGTCTTCGAACTCCAATACACCACCCGCTACTAGAGCTGCGAATTCGCCCAGCGAATGTCCAAGCGATACGTCTACTCGCTTGGAAATATCGAAACCGAATTCGTTCTCGAGGATGCGGAGGATGAAAATAGAGGTTGCCATAATCGCAGGCTGGGCGCTGGGTGTTGCCGTTAGTGCTCGGCTTGGGCCGTTTTGTATTATGTGGGATAGCTTGTATCCCATATAGCTATCAATCTCGTCAATTATTTGAGCAGCTCTACTTGGAAAAGCTTCGATCCAGGGTGTAAGCATTCCGACTTTTTGGACTCCTTGGCCTGCAATGATAGAATATGTTAGCTTAATCATAGAGGTCATCTATCAGGGTTCTAACCCGGAAAGAAGATGGCAGTCCGCGGTCTTTTTCCTTGTTTTGATGTATAATTTCGATAGCCAATTGTATATATAGGGAGTATAGCCGTATTAGTGAAGCCGGTAGAGTTGAACTGGCGACATACTATGCTGCCGGCGCGGATGGGCCGGCGCAACGGAGAAGAAAGTACGCTCATCGCCGCAGGCCAGCTACGTTTGCGCTGCGGCGATTAGTTCTCACGGTCATCGAATGCGAATCCTGATATAAGCTGTCGAAGAAAGAAAGCAAACTAAGATTGAGTATAAAGGAGATTTTCGAACGAAACAACTAAAAAATTAGAAGCTATAAGAGGGAAAGCTCCAATTGATGACTCTAATAAATGGGTTGTTCCAAGAAGGTTGTTGAGGTATTGAGGTACAAGCACCGGTACAGGTACAGGGTACAGCTACCTACCTCGGCCCTTGTTCGAAAGATGCGAAGCTGCCCGCAATTTGCCAAGGTCTGTTCCCCCCCACATTCCATCTTCCCCAGATCTAGGTAGCTCAGTACCTACCTCCTAGGTACACCTACGTAATCTACTGTCCATCCCGAAGATATCCGCCAAACATCAAATTCGCCTACTTGACAATAACATTAGTTATGATGCTTTCCTATCGCAGCTAGGTTCTTATTTATTTGGGACTGTAATTAAAATCTGGTCCGACCCAGAAGAAATAAAGATTATCGCTCATTAGCAGCTTGACCTGCTTGGTGCCCTGCTGATCCATGCGTGCTGATGTCTCGTGGCTCCTCAGCATGCACACAAGAAAACGCCGATCATGCAATCGTGCAATTATGCAATACATTCATTAATGGATAATGCCATTCCAAATGTAACCGTCAATATGCCTCGGATACCCTCTAACATCTGATTTCAACTCCCCCCTTGCTGATAGTAAGATACTTTACGCCCTTATACGGCTTTACCCCTTCACCAAGACCTCGACTTTTTCTCGGGTCAATGAGGATGCTTTCCACCTTAATTCCGCTCGAAAGCCATCCTTTGACAGAGAAACTGACAGACGCAGAGCTCGGCATCAGGATCTTGTTCTGGGCAATTCTTTTTGCGTCCTTCTCACTATCCGAGCCCCCCTCGCCATTTTTAGGCTTCTCATTTGTGTTGCTTTGATATGGCTCGTCGTAACTATAGTCCTTGCCAAAACCAAAACCATTAGGATCATTATCTTCTTGGTCTTCCGTTAATGGGCCCTGAACCGAACATCGAAGACCGTAGTAAGATGTTCCGGCGGAGAGTTCCTTTGTTGGTATGTGCCACTCTAGTATTCCATCTGCTGGACTAAAACTGGCGTCACCCTTGCTCGGTCGAATATCCGAAAGGTTCCTAACCTCGGAAGGTAACGGCACCGAGACAATTAGGTCTTGTAATAACGGCGCGGCCGCCGAGCCTGGGTGCGGGCTTCCGAATCCTCTACCACCTGGGCCACCTCCCCTACTAGACAACCCTGAGGTGGAAGAGCCGGAAAAGCCGAAACTCTTATTGATATTGAGCCGGACTTCGAAATCTGAACTGGTTGGCCCCAATCCAGTTTTGACCTCAATACTTACCGGAAGCCTTAAGCTATTCGAGTTCAAACTCCCAGTCTTTCCGTTGGTAAAAGGCAGTAGATCTACTTCATAACCTGCGAGGATGAAACGTCCATCTGGGGGTATGAAGCTGAGCTCTCCTGGACTCTCCTTCCATTTATTCAATCGCACGCACGGATGGAATACTGGTAGCTCCATGACACTCTGCAGATTATGCTTCCCTGAGGGCCCAGTAATATTCAGAAGGATATCTGGGACACCAGATACCTTGGACGTAAACGCAATAGTGCCATTCGCATATGCGGCGATCGGTCTACCGGATGGCGCAAGAGTAACAGATAATGTCTCCACGATATCGGCGTAGAGCTCGTTCGACGTATGTCTCACGTTCGCTCGCCTCCAAGGAAGAGCCGGTGCGGTCTGAGCTATGAGGGATGGCGTGCTCGAGGGACTAGGTGATTTACCAGGTAAGTTTATGCTGCCTAATAACTTCCCTAGCAGACCTTCTACTTCGATCACGTCCCTCAAGGCATTCGGTTCCGTGGTGTTAACTGTGCCGGCATCGCACATTTCCGTAAGAAGTTGAGCAACAACATCGTAATTTGCTTCGATTTTATGTGCTAGGACCGGCGCGCCTAAGAACTCCTCAAGGGCATCAATTATGCGATGGAGAAACTCTAGTACAAGAAGAGGTTCTATTTCGGAAGAAGATGTAGCTAGGTAAAGTAAATTTGCATGCACGAGGCTGAATACAAGGGTCGGGGGGTTGGTATTTGGTAGGTATATTAGATTAGGCCTTGGAGCCGGATGTTCGAGATACAGGGGAAGAAGGACGGCGGCTGAGAGAGGTCGAGAGGTATAGGTATGGGAGAGGATCGCACGACTAGTTATACGATTATTTGTTAGCTTCTAAAATCCCTCAGGTATAAGTGATATCGAGTAGACTGACTTATGCTCATCGTAGATGTGCAGCGCCTCTATAACACCGTTCATGGTGGTTGTGTTGTTATGCACATCATTAAATCTAAAAGGTACAATTGAGAAGCGCACTTGATTAAAAGAATCCAAGAATCCCAGGTTCCCAGGTGGGTGTGATGCCATTAGAGGAACTAAAGCTAAATTTGTGGAGATACTCCGTTAGCTTAAACCATTATCGATAAGAATAATAGTGTGTGGGGTCCCTGTTAGGTATGTACATTCGTCCTTGAACTGGGAAATTTTTCTAAAACGGTCAATTTTTCTCGATTCGCCGAACCATCTATCAAGCAAAATATTCTGTTTATTCTCCCCTCCTCGCTGCAATAAATCGAGCAATGGCGGGGCCTGCTAGCACTACGTCCTCCATGACCTCCACTTCGCATACTTTAACCCACGCGCCATCCGTAGGATTTCTCTCTTCTTTCGCTGACTCTTCAAAACCATCCAGTGCCGTAGAGATGCTGGAACTCTTCGAGGCTATCAAATCGGGTAACCGACACAGCTTTCTACAACCACCCTCTGCAATTCCCAATGCCTCGTTGCAGCTTGCAAAGGCCACGCTCGATGCATATGCTGGACAAATCTGCGACGAGCAACAACAGCGCCTGAGGGAAGAGAGTAAAAAGCGGAAGCGAGCTGAGAATGGGTCGAATAAAGATGAAATATTAAAGATCAGGAAGCTTCATGTCGATGGCTTTGAAAGCAGTCAAGTTTGGCAGCAGGCAAGAAGAATCATCACAAGTACGCTACAGGATTCGAAAAACGTGCTTCAAGAATTAGAAAGTCGGAAAGAAATACGCGTGAACGGCGTTAATGGAGATGCGCATGCTGATGCTATTAAACCGGCCAAGGACGTCTCCGACGATGATTCGGTTGACTATGAGTCTACTTCAGAGATCGGAGATTCGGAAGGGCTTATAGAAGGCGACGACGAAGATGAGGATCTAGGCGAAGATCTTGAGGATGGCGCTGAATTGTCAGATGACAATATGGAGGAAGGCCTGGGAGACATTGATGAGGAAGAAGACGAAATTGACGAAGAATCGGAACAAGCTTCAGAGGAGCTTGTCGAAGATCCCAATGGTCTCAACGACGGTTTCTTTTCTATCGACGAATTCAACAAACAGACCCAATGGTTTGAGGATGCGGATGCCCGAGGAGACCCGGACGCCGATCGTGCAAGTGACGATGATGAACTAGACTGGCACGCCGACCCTCGCTCGGCAAAGCCATCTGCCAATGGGAAAAAGCCCAAGAAGCCTACCGAAGACGATGACGACATGCTTTCTGATATCGAAGACGATGAGGAAGATAGAGGACCTACTTTCGGCAATATGGACCTAGACGCTCCAGAGGGGGAGAGCGATGGAGAAGACGAAGAAATGGACGGCGAAGATGATTCCAACGCCAATGAAATTTACTACAAAGATTTCTTTGCACCTCCGCAGCGGAAGGGCGCCAGAAATAGTAAAGCCAAAAAGTTCAAGGAGCCCCGGCCGGCAAAACTAGACGACAATGATGTTAACCGAGCGATGGCGGATGTCCGAAGAGATTTATTTGAAGATGAATCGGAGAGAGAAGATTCTGAAGACGCCCTTTCGGACGTTTCTGCGGGAGATCCTAAAGCCAGGAGGTCCGCGCATGAAAGACGGCAAGCCAAGCTAGCAGAAGAAATCCGGAAACTCGAGGCCGCCAATGTAGCTAAGAGGGAATGGGCGATGTCCGGAGAAGCCAAGGCTGTTGACAGACCGATGAACTCTCTATTAGAGAAGGATCTCGACTTCGAGCACGTGGGCAAGCCTGTTCCGGTTATCACGGCTGAAGTGAGCGAGAGTATTGAGGATATGATTAAACGCCGTATTTTAGCCCAGGAATTTGACGAGGTTATCAAGCGGCGTCCTGATGCCTCTGAGTTCTCGTCCAATACTCGACGTGGACTCGTTGATCTAGACGACACCAAGGCTAAGCAGTCACTTGCTGAGATCTACGAAGAGGAGCATGTCAAGAACGCAAATCCAGATTCTTATGTGAGTAAAGCGGACGAGAAGCTTCAAAAAGAAGAGAAGGAAATCGAGCAGATGTGGAAAGACGTCAGTGCGAGCCTCGACGCTCTTACTAGCTGGCACTACAAGCCTAAGCCCGCCGCACCCTCACTCACGGTCGTATCAGACGTCGCGACAATCAGTATGGAGGACGCCCAACCCACGACCTCCCAGGGCGTCAGCGGTGGTGATAACACTCTAGCACCGCAAGAAATTTACAAGGCCGGCAAGGAGACAGCCGAAAAGGGCGAGGTGGTTGCCAAGAGTGGCCTACCTGTTGCCAAGGAAGAAATGAGCCGAGAAGACAAGATCAGAAGGCGTAGAAGAGAGAAGGAGAGGATACGGAAAGCCGGCGGACTCGACGATAAGAAACCCAAGAGTGCAAAGGCCCAGGCTCAAAAGCAGACTCTTGGTGATCTTAAGTTGGGCGGTGTCAAGGTTATCAATAAGAAGGGCGAGATTGTGGATATGGAGGGTAATAAGGCAAAGGCGGCTAAGGCTGCATCGAGTAGCAGTTTCAAGCTTTGATATTAACTTTGCGAATATTAATGAAATTCGGGTTCAACTTGTAATTCTATTTATACTAATATGTATGCTTTCCCATATGCTCGGGTGTTCGTAGAATGCCGCTACTTGGGAATCTTCCCGGGCTTTACGGCTACGAAGGTATTCTAACCGTTTGCCTCGTAAAGTACACGGGCGTGGGATTTTGGCGGGGTTCTGCAAAGCGCACGGTCCAATTTTCAACTTCCGCTGCGTTTTTGGCAACTCTTAAAAAAAGATCGTCATTATCACATATTTCTGTTTGACTACCTCTCGGCGCGCCAGAGCTGCGTTCTAGTTTTCCGCCATGAGTAAGGACAAGGTACCGTCTGTCGGTACTCTCGACAAGCCTGAGGATCTCAAAGACCTACTAAAACAGGATAGGGGCGAAGACTGTCTCCCGTGTAGACTTGTAGGTCAGTCAGCGCATTTACTACTCTTCCTCTCCATCAGTGCGATGGGTAGACGGGCAAGCCGATTCCACAAAAATCTAATATACTAATACGTGGTCACAGGAGGCGGCGCATTCCTCGGTCTAGCAGCTTATAGTTACTACTCCGGACAGCGAGAGCTCGAGAAAAACCAGGCGCAGATCCTGGCGCGAAAATCGATGTTCGGCATGCGCAGTCGGAGAATCGGGATCGCTGCCACGTCCCTGGGTTTGGCTTGGTTAGGCGTGTGGAGATTGTTCTTATAGGATGTGATGATGGGTTGGAATGCCATGTTATAGTCCGCGGGACATAGAGTATAGGACGAGAGCCACTCCATTCTTATACGGTGCGACTTTGCGACAGAGCCGATACTGCGATCCAGTTGGCCACGCCTTCAACTTACGAGAACGGCCGAGCTATGAGCATCCTTAACTCGACCCGATAGTCTTATGGGAGGGATGGTGTAAATCCCGATATGTTTTTGGACGAGAAAGTCCCGTATGGTGCATAAGATGTCCGTCGGTCATATTAAGAAACTTGGGATTATGTTATGGGAACAATTCAACACTAAAGGGCATATCATACCTAGGTTGACTCGTCATTAGAATCTACCTGAGTACCTTAATAGGGCTTATTATTCCGAGATATAACAATAATAAAATATTACGTATCATATGTCGTTACGAGTCTACTCCAATACCGAATAAGTACCTCTAATTCAGACTAGTTAATTCTTTCGAACCATTTTTTTGTTGGGTCCTTACATGTAACAAGTATCCATGCCTCCTGGGAACGCCAATCGTAGTAAAGGTTTCACGTAGTATGCAGATGAAGTAGATACCCGAGGCCTCGTCGTCGGTCGTTTCAACATAGTTAAGATATCGAGGTTTCTATGCATTTTCCACGTGGGCAGCGAAGTGGCGTTGGCTCATGCCGCTCCCTACGGTCTTTTTACTTAAAAGCACTCAAATTAGGTGGCTGATGGCTTAAAAAAATTAAAAAAATTTAGGCACCACTATTGGTATGAGATGGATGAAGGCTGAGTTTTGTAATTATATGAAAACCCAAGAACTGGATCTAGCTTCTTGAATCGTGGGGGTTTCTATAACAGCGCCAACATTAAATAATCAACTATTTTATTATACGTCATAATATTAATATTTACCTAGGTACCTACATATAAGTAGTACCTACCTCATGTACATAGGTAGGTACCTGTTTGCGAAAACCGCGTAGAACCGCGCATGGAATTGCACGTAGGATTCTTCGTCTTATCTAACGCGTCGGGTTAGGGCTCAAAAAAAAAAAAGAAAGAAAGAAAAAAGATTTGAAAGGGATCAAAGCTCTAGAACTAGTTACTAAACCCCTTTCATGCAATCAATTCAATTCCTCTTTGAGCGCGGTGAGGTCTTTTTTTTTTTTTTTTTTTTCTTTCGCCTTCCCGATCTGAAGAAGAAAAGGGGAGGGTCCTTAGGCGCGTTTTTCATGGGTCAATAGGAAAAGACCCCACGGAACGTGCTCCATGCAGGTGTACATAAAAAAGTGGCTGACCGCCCACTAGGACCCTAAAGCACTAAGGCCCTAAGGGCTAGCTGCATGAACAAAGGTGTCCTTCAGGTCGAGGGGAACCGGCTAACGGATAAAATAGTACATAATGCACAAGTTTTATAGATATGTGACAAGGCTTAAGCTACTTTAAAGAGCTTTCTTTTAAATCTTGCATAACATCTTGCGCGTGCTGGTGATGAGAACATTGTAGGCGTTGTCGTACCTCTCATCCCGTATCACAGTAACGCCGAGATGTTTGGCTTCTAAATGCTTTGTTAGCGTATATTACTGGTCAGATGAAACATGCGGCACGAGATGAAAACACGGATGTAGGCACCGTTTGCGATGATATCGTCGGGGGGGTAGGTAGTATTAGCATACTACATAGGCAAACCAGATAAGCAGGAGTAAAATGGATGATTGGATTATTCGGAGGCTAACCATGATTTGACCATACCAACATATCTTTTATTTTATTTTAGTTAGTTATTTTACCTTTTTGGCTTGTTTCCGCTTTGTTTATCAAAAAGAAGCGAGCTGCAACACAGACACCAGTACCAAATCCAATTCGACTCCGTTTAATGGAGACGAACAAAGCAGGATTGGCTTACCCTTTCCCATTAAATCATCATTCACCTGGCAACCATCTCGCTTTGATGACTTTATACGGTCAACAAACCCTAGAAAAAATAACTAATTAGACCAAAACTTGTTTGAGACGATGACGAACCATCAGTAGCATAACAAGACAGGACCAAGGGTTACAAAGAAGGAGAAACAGCTAAAACAATTGTTATCATGTTCCCCCCGCAGATCTCTCATCAAATGAGAAGAGAAATAATTAATAAATCTCCGAGCTTGTGATACTGGCTAGTGGGCTTCTCCGTATTATTCGATCTTCAACGTTTCTTCGATACACATATTCGTCTCCTTATTAATATGCCCACTCTTTTTTTTTCTCGCTTCCCCGATCTCCCTTATCTCCTACTTACACATACAATGGACGAGTCTCAACATAACACGTAAAATCGCTTCTTTACGAATTAAATGTGGTGATATGCGGTGGATATTGAATGAGCATTTGCCAAATGTAGTTAAATATAAGATAGAGATGCGTTTGGTTAGCATAACTGCTAATTAAAAAGAAGTATTGCCATGCGTAAGCTTGTAATACGGTTGACATAGATGTGCATTGGTATGAGGATGTAATTATTATTATATATTGATACAAGGACTATGAAATGGGTGGTGATATTCAAATGAGAATTAACTATTAAGGGGTTCTCTACGGAGTTGTCATGCCTAATCTACACTAATACCAGGTAGGTACCTAGGTACCTAGGTGGCTAGGACATCCCACTGGCCACTATCGACATGCGGTCGTCTGATCTTGCCAAGTGTCTGCCAGCAGTACTACATAGTAGCATCGGTACCTGCCTGTCCGCCACCCGTATGGTTTAATGTTGTTAAAGTGTGCCGAAATGTGGTACGTATCGCTAATAAAAAGTGGATTAGCATCTCCCTGACAGGCCAACCTTAACAAGCCAACCTTAATAGGGAACATCTAAGACGGCCAACTTGGACGAACCACGGGAAGAACCTGTGCCTTCCATATGATGATTGTATTGTACATACTAATTCAGCGTATTGTACCTGCCATCCTACCTTACATACATACTGCCCATCTAACGGGTCTAATACCTACCTGGACACTTATTAACCACCTAGGATACTAGGATAGTACCTACATTACCTAGGTAGTAGGTGGTAGCTTTTGGAGGCGACTAAAAATTTACTTGACCGGTACGGGAAAACGCTGTGGATCAGCCCCGTTCGACCTCTTATTTTCTTTCCCTTAATGAAAACAATCCACCAACCCTTTTCGTGAACCTAATTCCATTTGATAGTTAGCCACAGTCGGTCAAACCGCAACTGCAATACTAGCCCATCGTATTTTTTCTTTTTCTTTTTTTTCTTCTTCTTTGCATCGGCGACATCGTCGTCTACTTACTCGGTCTTTCCTTCTTACATCCCGGAATGCGGTAGCAGTATTGCCGCCCTCAGGTCCTTAGCCGGACTGAGATTTGATCGCGAAGTCTCCAGGTTTAGATCTGGGTCGAGTTAGGGGAATTCTACCGGCTTTCGCTTTGGCCGCCTAGAGGTCCCAGCGAATACCATCCGTCGCGACTTTCGTTAAACTAGTCGATTGTACTACTATTCCGACCGCTAATTTTCATCACGATACTCGACTGCGTTACTCCTTATGATTAGGGATCATAAGGCTCCCGCTGGTCCTAGACCAGCTGCGCAGTCCCCGACTCGATCGTGCGTTCTCCCGATCATCTCGCGTTTTATATGTTGCAATGACAAGAAAAACACCGCGTCGCTATTTTTCTCCAACGTTTCCTTTATTTTATTTTTATTTTTATTTTTCATACTAATGTTCATTGTCTCTTTTCAGGGCCAAGGAGAACATCAATCCTATAAACAGAATCGATAACGAGCCAATGCTCCACGCATCGTCGTCCAACAATCATTCGCTCTTCTCTTTCGGCCGGAATGGGGCTCCAAGCGACGTAGGAGATAACACCACAGGCTCTTTTGAATTCCTACCCTCCGTCAGTTTCGATGATCTCCAGAGCAGCCTCGAGTCAGCCTCCAACGAACTTAAACTGACGCAATTTCCTTCGCCATCCGGCCAAGGAAATATCCTTGACGAGCAATCCTCCGACAGAATGGTCAGACAATCTTCGATTAACAGCCTAAATGGCATAACGACGACTCGTACAGGAGCTCAGCCAAACCCTACACCTAATACAGCTACCAGGCCCGGAAGATCTGGTTCAATACTTAGGAGACCAAGCACGTCGAATCGACAAGTCAGTAGTGGATCTACCGTGTCTACATCTTCCGGTATCGTCGATGCGCCCACTGCACCCGCTGCAATGAGAAATCGACGTCAAAATAATTACCCTCCAGTTTCCAGTGCGAATATTGGCAAGCAGCCAAGGAAGTCGATTGGGCCTAGTGTTATTGAGGCTGATTTTGGAACTAGAGTGCAAAAACGAAGGCCAAGTCTAATATCAGATGGGTCGGAGAGAGGCATAGTAGGTTCAGCTCGGACCTCGATTGACATTTCAGGGCAGTCTAGTGATGGGACGAGGGCTTTTGCAAACACGCGAGCTACGAAGGCTCGTTCGGTACAACCCGTCGCCCCAAGAATATCAGCAAACCTTTCCGGAAACACTGGTGCCGGTAACAACCTCGCTCCAGATCAGAGCCGTATTTCGGCCGCATTTCCTAGGTCACCAAGAGCAGCTGGTAAAGGTTCTACGCCCAATTCTGCGAGAAGAATGTCTGTAATGCCCGGAACACATGGTTCTCATGTGACCGGTTTAGGTGCCAGGACGATCTCGCCAACTGATGCACAACGGATGAAGCGCATGTCGATCCACCCTACGCAGAATGTACCACAAGTCACAAACGCCCCGCCACCGCCCATCGAAGTTCGCCCCCATTCTCGTTCGCCTTCCATGATTCCTCGAAAGACATCTACACCTTCATCTTTGAGAACGACTCCAGAACTTACTAATAGGAAATCATATAGCTCAGGATTGTCAGTTGCCTCGGTGAACAGTTTTAATACTCACCGAACTTCAACTGGTTCTATTCAGCGGACTTTTCCTCAGGGTGGGCCTGCGTCAAGGTTGCCTGCTCCTAAAACGCTCAGTGCGCATAACCCGCCCGCAGGTGAAGATGAGGAGGATGTACCTCCAGTACCTGCAATTCCTAAGGTCTACGAATCACCTAAGGATTCGCCAGCGGAATTATCTTTCCTCGAGAAAAGGAAATCAACCTATACGTTAGATTCGAGTAGTGTCCACAGTACCTCTACGGGAACTCCTTCGGGTACTCCGTCGCAGGAACCAACAACGAAATACCAACGTAAATCCGGAACTCGAAAGCATGCGCCACGAAAGACTCTTGCCGGTCCGGATATCGAGCAGAAGATTGGCATAAACCAGTCAAAGAAGAGTCTGCAACCTTTACGACTTCCGCCGCTCACTCTAGGTCCTTTAAGCATAAATGAATCGAAGATTGCGGCTATGAAAGATCCAGGAGAAGATGATGGCAAATGTAGCCCTCCGCCCTCACGGATGATCCCCAAGACGCCTACCACACCAATGACAGCATCAAAGAGCACATTTTTCTCCAGGGGCCGTACAGAAAAAGATCCCGAAAAATCAATTCTGCGGAGTAGTAGTTCTATACATCATAACCGGGTTGAAAGTCCAGTCGGAGGAAGTTCATCTGACTCTCCACTTGAGTCCCTAGCTAAGAACCAAATCCGCAAAGTCGACGCCTCGCCATTTCTTTCGACATCCACTAAAAATGACAATATATTCGGTAGTAAACTGACTAAATCGAAAACGGTTGGAGATATTAACCAGCCGATTTCAATTGACACTGCAGTCGAAGTTAGACCTCCGCAGAAACCGTCCGGTCCGCGGGCGCAGAAGTTGGCGAAAGCAGGGAACAAATCTCCCGCCGAAAATAGTCCGGAAGAGCCTCCTACGCCATCTTCAATGAGTAATCTGAGGAGGAAATTAAGCTTGTCTTGGAAGAGGAGCAACTCAAAGAGTAGTCATCATGCGGCTGTCGGATCTGTTGATAAGGCTTCCGAGAAGCATGCTCGACAAGACAGTATGCCACCTCCGCGATTACCAATTTCGGCATCGATGAATATTAGTGCAGCGAAGGCTTCTAGTCCGAGCCACACCACGAAGCCATCGGGGACGTATCTGGAATCCAGACGTAGGAAGAGTTCTGCATCCAGCCTCAATACCATGTTTACGCAGAAGAATCGTAGCGATGCCTGGACAAGCTCCAAGGAGGACATAGGTAATAGCTCAACGGTTGAGTCTACAACGCAATCCCGGAGTGTGCCTATACAGAAGATACTCCGTCCGAGGCCATCAGCTGCATCAATTAAACGCCGGGATTCTTATACCGCAGAATTGGATAAGGATGATATGATTGCTGAGGACGAAATGAGGAAGTTAGCTCTGAGAAGGAAGGAGACGGAGATGGCAGCGAGAACCCTGGATGCTCTTCGCAAGAGGGCCACGCCGAAGGAGCGTGTCGGTCCTCATGAAGCAATCCGGATCGCTATGCTAAACATCTATGAGAAAGGCGAGATTGTCGACTATAACGATGTCTATTTCTGCGGCACTCAGAATGCTAGCAAAGTGGTTGGTGATCTGAACTCAAAGCTACCAAACTTTGGTTACGATGATGAGCGTGGGGACTACTCAATCGTCATCGGCGATCACCTTGCGTATCGTTACGAGGTCGTCGATGTTCTCGGAAAGGGTAGTTTTGGTCAAGTGGTGAGGTGTATCGATCATAAAACTGGCGTACTTGTTGCGGTGAAGATAATCCGCAACAAGAAGAGATTCCATCAACAAGCTCTTGTCGAAGTTAATATTCTGCAAAAGCTTCGCGAATGGGTGAGTCGATTAATATATTTCATTTAGCTTACGGATTCCACTAACACATTCCCAGGACCCTCAAAATCGGCACAGTATGGTCAATTTCACTCACAGTTTCTATTTCCGTGGCCATCTCTGCATCTCGACCGAACTTCTTGATATGAATCTCTACGAATTCATCAAATCTAACGCTTTCCGCGGGTTTTCCCTCAAACTCATCAGGCGATTCACTAAACAGATGTTAAGCTCACTTAACCTCCTTAAGCAGCACAAGGTGATTCATTGCGATCTTAAGCCAGAGAATATTTTACTTCGGCATCCTGTGCATTCCGAAATCAAGGTTATCGATTTCGGTTCCAGTTGTTTTGAGAACGAAAAAGTTTATACATACATTCAATCCCGATTCTATCGGTCACCTGAGGTCATTCTAGGAATGACCTACGGTTTACCAATTGACATGTGGAGTTTGGGATGTATTCTTGCCGAGTTATATACTGGTGTTCCTATTTTCCCAGGTGAGAACGAGCAGGAACAGCTTGCTTGTATCATGGAAGTATTCGGACCGCCCGAGAAGCATCTTATTGAAAAGAGCACGAGGAAGAAGCTTTTCTTTGATTCAATGGGCAAGCCGCGCTTGACGGTATCGTCAAAGGGTAGGAGACGTCGCCCATCTTCCAAGACCCTTCAACAGGCTATTAAATGTGACGACGAGCCATTCCTCGATTTCCTGGCCCGGTGTTTACGATGGGATCCGGACCGCCGTCTTAAGCCCGAAGAGGCTATACGTCACGAGTTTATTACCGGACAGAAGACATCTGTTCCTGTGCCCCGAACACGCGAGTCCTCCCCAGTCAAGCGTCATAACACCATTTCAACACCGCGACCTTTGCCCGAACCCCCGGGACCTGGTAAAAACGGACCGACAGTCCGACCCAGGGAAACGAACAATACCAGCCCTCTAAAACCGATTCCGACTGCAAGGCGAACGTCTGCTTTCACCGGACTTACTGCCGGTACAAAAAGAGCTAGTGCAGGAACCGCTACGACGGTGGGCGGCAGCAATCTTCCCCGCGTGACCGGCCGGACTGCTAGTGGCAAACAGGATCTGGCTTCCGCGGGAGCTAATGTTGCAATGAGTCGACGAGCTTGAATGAGTAAATATTCACACATTAGGAGCTTGATATTGAGTGTCCTGGCACGTTTTATGAGATTAATTAGGCATTTATTTCCATTGGCACTACAGCGGGGTCAAATCAGCTTCCATGTTTTATACGTCAGCCTCGGATGGCGGCGTGATGTATTTGCACATGTTTTTGAGACCACGAATACCGAAATCGAGTATGCCTATCATGTTGAGACCAAATAGTTGCCATGGCACCTATAAGTTCCTTTCCGGTGCTACCTTGCTACTATATACATCGATCATGTCGTCGTATCTGTCCAACCCGATGACGAGTGAATATACCATTTACATAATGCCTCGAGGTCGGGCTTATCCTATCGTGCATAAGTTAAACGGGGACGGAGCATAGTCTTGAGGTGTTAAAAGGGACACGAACATTATTATCATTATCATTCTTATTCTTATTCTTCTACCTTCTTTTTTCTTACGCTTTGATCGCATATGTAACTATATTACCTTATAATGATGGGGGTCTACGCCGTATATGCAGATAGAAAAGGGACGAAACTCGACGTCGAGTTTTCCCCCCCCCGACGGCACGCCTTCACGGTGGATGTGTTTGGAAGACAGTGATAGGAGGATGGAGCGCTGTTTGTCGTTGGGGGACGGAAGCAAAAATCAAATCACGATAGAGGGAGTGGTAAATAAGGCGGGTTAGGTGTAGGTGCAGATAACGAAGTTTGAGGGGATACATGATGATCCTCCCTGTCAAATATCAAACAGGTATCAGATCCCATCACCTTGGCTGCTTCCCAACATAATATTGCCTTTCTGTGAAATATAGGGGCTTTGCTTGACCTACTATTAATAATTCGACTCGGGTTGGGCCCATACGTACGCGCGCACACACACACACGCACGATGCGTTGCGCCTCCTGACGGATGCCGAGGCAACCGCTTATTCCATCTACGCACTCCGAATACCGAATACGCTGGGGATAGGGTCCGGGTGACATATTGGAAAGAGTTGATTTGGAATGGTAGCGCGGCTTCTCGTAACGACGACGTCAAAGGGGCATGACTTGGCCAAGCAGAAATCGGCGAAGGGTGTCGCTGGTTCGGGAATCTCACATCATCGCGACATTGTATGTATATAGGTAGGTAGGTAGGTAGATATGTAATGTATGTAAAGAGATACTTGTCGTATCCCGTCGCACGGCCAAGCTGCTCTTTTCTCATTCGCCGGATGCGCGCAGACATGTACCGGAGGTATCTCCGTGCAAGGTACCTACCCCGGTATGTACTTTTTTCTTTCCTTTTTTTTTTTTCTTCTTCTCGAGGCATGTACTAGCAGCCACCCCCGTTGTATTATTCCGAACACGTGAGCGGGAGGCGGATACGGGTGCAGGAAAACCCAGGATGCAAGAGCTAGATGTCAGCAACCGAAACCGACGAGTGCTACCGTCGCACAAGCCCTATGCACGTATAAGCTGGTGGCGAAGGCGGCGGCGGCGACGGTGGTGGTTCGTACCGCTTGGAGTAAATGGGTTCTTTTTTCTTTTTTCTTTTTTTAATCTTGCCTTGGACACCTAATCTTGCGTGGTATTAAGGTCGGTGGGTAAGTAAGTAAGTAGGTAGGTAGGTAATATACATGTAAGCTATATATATAAATACATGTGTCTGTCCGTGTATGACCGCCTTATTCTCGCCGCATCAAAGAAATAGATGGGTAAGTTGATGTTCTGTACGGAGTGGCTATGCGGATAGACAGGCGGTGGTAAGGGTAATAAGTGGTCAAAGATGAGAGGTAAGGACTCGTCTGAGATCGGTATAGAAATGGGCACGTTACATACCTACCTACATTTAGGTACGGCTCGTTCAGCATTCGTCGTTCAGCGTACATATCCGCGGAGATCATTGTCACCTCCGGATGGGCGGATAACTCACTCACTCACTCACTCACTCAGCTCAGCAGACTCCACGGCCGAACCATCTTGCCATTCCGTAATGTATTATTATATGTATACCTAGGTATAGGTAGATACCTAGCCAACTCGGTGTCACGTAATGTGTGTAGATGCAAGTGGCATATGCGCATGAGCATCTGCAGTGCAATGACTCAGTCGTGAACATTCTCGGCCAACCTCGGTCCTTTCGTCTTTCTATATTGTTTTTTTTTTTTTTTTTAGCTTACCAGGGACTCGGTATCGCGAGCGGCCTCCTTTTGGGTAGCTCCAGTCTCAAACTTGATCTACCGCCTGCATAATCTCAGCTGTTGCCTTAGGTACGTACGTTCCCGTATCTGATTAGTGACAGACCTGTCGAATCCCGAAAATACAAATTAACGGCCCGGATGGCGTCGTCGGACTCGGAATTTCCGTACTTACAAAGGTCCGAAGTAGCCTATTTACCCCCAGCCCTGTGGCCAATTCCATATCAAATCCGTCTGAGCCTCCCCCGTCTCCGTTGGCTTTCGCTTTCGCGTTTGCCGCTGCACCGGGTTTCGGCGTGCTTCGGGGATCTAGCCTAACCTAGTCGCTTTTGTTAATTGTATACCCTCCTCTTTTTTTTTTTCTTTTTTTTTTTAATTAATTAATTCTGAGGGTTTCAATTCTAATGGACTCTTTTATACCTAAATGAGTACGTATTCTGCCGTACGCTTGGGTGGCAACGATTACCGCTGAGGTTGAGAATCCATCTACCTAATGAATTGAGAGAGAAAGAGGTGATTTAGATATACTATTTCCTGATTTGGAATATAGAAATGCGAACCCAAGAACCATACCGAGTGCATGCTCGTTATAACCTTAGTCATACTCGATGCGCAATGAGTAGTGGTGCACAAAAATGACGCCGTTCTTCTTGTTACTCTCCTCTCCCCTTGGACGCTTATCATCTGCGTTACGCCAAAGAGGCACGGTGGGCCTCAAAAACACCTTCAAATGGTTCCTTGTACGACCGGCACAAGCCCTGCCAGCTCCTAACGTATGCATATTCAGCAACGGATTCTCGAGATGGCTTGCCATGAGGCAGTTTCGGGCAAGTCGCCATTGGCTGTGCTGAATTGTTGTAGCGACTTCAAATAATACTGACCAAGTCGGTCTTGATCCTACCTCGGCAATTCGCATGTAACACTATCTGTGGTGGCATGTTCTTCATACTCCGCCGTAATTGGACATGAGGGGGGAATACTCTCTCGGTGTATTCCTTCGTCGATCCCACCAATGTTGTTCTTTTAGTGGACGCCCCGATCGCTCCGGTTGGATAGGCAGTTAGTTATAGCGTAGACCTCGGCACGGTATCTTTTGTCTTACGTGGTGCCGTAAACTGTGTTGTGTTCTCGTGACTACTGTACATCAACGCTGCATGCGCAAGAATGTGGGATGCATAGGGCTGCGTTGGGTATACTGCAGTGCCTACATCTGCGCCGATTCTGCGGGATGGTGGCGTACGAGAGTTGTATGTGCGTCAATACCGAGAGGCTCAGATCCGCTGTGCGTCGCCCGAGATGCCCACTTTGCCGTTCGGCTCCGCGTTCTTTCGGGTTACGGCCGAATTAAGAGACCCCCTTCTGATCGGCATTGGGGCTCGGAAGGGGCTGCTTCTAGCAAGGCTGACTTTGTCTGTCAGGTTATCGCCGACAATAGAGCACCGTTATACGAGGCTACTTGACCCCGTTTTACATCGTATAAGAGACGACACGCCCGTGTTAATAATACTACGCTATCGTATACTCGAAACCTGCTATTTATTACTGGCTGCATACTTTCAAGGAGGATTCAATCCTCTCCCCCGCCCTGCTTTTTTTTTTTTTTTTTTTTTTTCGTGGAGGAGGCTTAGTAAAAGAGATCAACGTTTTTAAGATAAAGAATGGATGCCCAGCTATGACTAAAATCACCCCAAGTATACTGTAGATTGCGATGGGGTAATCCCTGTTATGTTCTTCTCGAGTCTTCCACTTAAGACCAGCACCTTCGGTGATGCATGTAATATATGTTAGCATAAGGTTCATAAGTTGGCCTTGGTAATGCCTATAATTAAGCTCGTGAGGCCACCAATATCAAGGTTGTTTCCTTTTTTAGTATTTTTGTAAGAGAGCGCTCTAGAATAGGTCGAAGCTTAGAAATGTTAATTTAGTCAACAATTGGTAATATGTCATTGTAAGATGCAATGCTTGCTGATACGTCCTACCAATTAGTACGTCAAGAGACCCACTGATCGTTCGGATCGGGTGTGACTGCTCTGATACACTAGAAACAGACTTTTATACTAGGTTAGTCTTTGAAGTAAAATTAAAGCGTGAAGTTCTACTCGTTTATCTGCAATTGTGGCGAATAGCCACGGGACTACCCGTTAAAGGATGGGGCTATAGAGAAGTATATGGATTAGAGTAATCTTTGCTGAATCTTAGCTAGTCGAACCACTAAGTACTAGTCTTGAGGGTAAGAGTCGAGTTTGGATTATTGTAGATGCGGTGGAGTCATAAATCGCCATACCCTAGCTCAGCTGATGAATCCCGGGAAGGACGGTAAGCTTCGTTGAACTTTCACATATCAGCGCGGCCGACTGATTAGGGCAACGGTGAGACGACTAGGTGAACGATGCTAGGGCGCTTACCCGGGCGTTATTATCGCTAGCTTCTAGACTCTCGCGCATCGGTAGAACTCTGGGATATCTGACGCGATGATAACCGCTTTGGATATTGACCGATATACTGTATAGTTCTAGATGAAGCTGTTGAGGCTGACACCTCGCAGCAATTAGGCAGAGCCCCACGATGGAGCATTTAGGAATCCGTCCTAACCGAATACAGGTATATCCCTCAATAATACGGTTTAAATGCTGTCATGATGTTGATCGTCTCGCAGAGAGTCGAACTAAATAATAGTCCATAATAATAATACTCATAGGCGGGCTCTTCCGTCAATCTCCTTGCATTCGGAGACGGGATACGGCGTTGGCACGCTACGTGTACCGTCGGAGAAGTGTACGTAATTTGACTCGGGACAGGTAAGCGATGATGTAGACAATAGCCGACTCCATGATTCCACGAGTTTAAGTGAGACCGATATGCATATTGCTGCCTGACCTTGAGAGAGGGTATCTAACTTGTTCCGAAGCATTTTGGGAGAAGCTCCCGAGGCTGCCGTCAGTAATCTGATATTTGTTAATGACTCCGCCGGCGATGCCGTTGAACTTGTGGAGCACTGGTGGAGGATTTGCCGGGTTTATCTTGGTGCAGAGCAATATGTAGGTAGTTGGTAAAAGGGAAAGCTTTTCACAAGGGCATCCGCTCTATCCCAGTCGA
Source organism: Daldinia sp. FL1419 (assembly GCA_025201765.1). NCBI lineage: Eukaryota > Fungi > Ascomycota > Sordariomycetes > Xylariales > Hypoxylaceae > Daldinia > Daldinia sp. FL1419. The sequence continues at coordinate 612,737 of MU623341.1, forward strand.
GAACATATCACTTGATTCCTCAGGCCCTTGCGAAGAGATCCGCCGTGAAAAGTCGGGGGCCGTTCTTGGCCTATCAGACAGCCACCTTTGAGGCGCAGTCGTTGAGGTTCGAGTCAGGCGATGCCACAGTTGCAGAAAGACGAGTAGACTTACCACGATGCTAAATAAGCCACCTAGGCATAGAAGACAAGTACATGATATAGTACGCACCTATATGCATCTATATGGGGTACGGGTAATAAAGCCGGGAGAAAAAAAAAGAACCTAAGAAACCCTAGCTACACAGGGACCCTACATAACAAGGCAGGGGAAGGGAAACAATGGGGACACGGAGAGATGGCGATTGGGTGGGTTGCGAAATAATTAGTGAGAATCCCCCACAGTCGTCATAATCATCATAAATCGTGGTAGCAATACCAATCGTCGTTCACATATGGCAATTGATGACTCCTATGACTGTGGACTCGCGCTATTGCTGCAGACCTGGGGCAAGAGCCATTAACCGCAAGGCTGACTCGGAGCAGTTAGATGCCTAACTAAGTAGTTGATGTTCGGGGATCCAGGAACAGGGCTGACAAGCCACAGTAGTCGTCAAATTTAGAATGGCCCAAAGGAAGATAAGCGACTGGCAGTTCAACGGTTAACAGAATAATCGATGATGATCTGAGACAGATCGGTCGAATAATACCCATTAAGATCTCGCGAGGTTGCACATAGGGCGGAGATGCTGTGCGTCGGTACCTACCTAGGTAGGCAGTGATCATTTTCCATTGATTAGGACATCAATCATGATGGGTCATATTAAGAATGGCGCTTTTCGTTTTCTTCATGTTTTCACGCCGGTATCCCGTAGCGCTCACCTTGTGAACTGCCTGCGCCACTTGGGAATTGCTTCATCTAGGCACTTGCGCCAAGCTCGACTTGGATGCCTGCCTGGTCTAGGCCATTTCGGTGAGCAGTATATAAAACGACAGGAACGATTAGACCAAATTGGATTATATCAACCGGTTGGGCCTAGTGTTCATATCGTGTTAGCGCCCTAGGTCTATTAGCTATCTATTATGTATCCAGCCATTGGTTTATTAGTGTCCTAATGTTTGAACATGCAGGCAGGCATTATATGTCCGGGTAGGGCAGGTTTCACGGCTGGAGAGTCCTGAGGTGGTCCGCCCTCTTCCCCCCGGCGACCCAAGAGAGTGGAATGGGTTGCAGCCACGTCGATCAAAGCGTCGGGAGGTATCGAGATTCAACGTCGGATAGGTTTCAGGGGAAGCCAATGTACATACATTAGTATGTTTCCATTCGGCTGTATCCATTGGTGTATGAGGATTGGTAGGGTAAGGTAGGAATATAAGTAGGTTACCCGTCCGAATAGATCTACGACTTGCATGGAAAGATGCAGACATTTTTTGAGGGGTTGCAGGAAGGAGATTAGAAAGGCAGAGAATGATTAGTTGATTAATTAATTAGTCTCCGAATTTTTAGTTGATTTTAGTTTGTTAAGTCCTATTGGGCGTTATTACGAATTTTAACGCGGAAAGAAACATGTCACATGTAGCTAGGTAGGTATGCAGTATGAGAAACCGCATTGGGCTGCACTTGACCTACAGGAAGGTCCCTCCCCTTAGAACCCGGTCTAAGCTATACGTAGGTACCTACTTATTAAACTTAGGTGGGTTAGTATGTAAAGCAGTCTACCTGCTCCGCCTCATCAATAGCGACCAACATGTATAGGTGGACTTATTATCATGTAACTTAGATGGTGCAACAAGAGTTCGCGAACTTCAATAACAACCTTGTATCTTTGATAGTTATGTCTACTAAGACTCGTAAATGCGGATGCTATTTTCTGGTTATTTACGTTCCCTACCTATTTAACATGCCTACCGAGATATCTGTACCTATATACCTAGGTAGGCCTAAATGGGGTTAGATACTTACCTATCTAAATATATCGGGTCTACATAGGTACTTGCCTAGGAAGTACATACATCTTAGGCAATGGCCGTATCTATGAATTTAAGACCCTCTGCCTATATTTCTCGTTCTACCTAGGCACATACCTAGTTAGGTATATACCTAAGTGCTTGTGTTGCAATTGTGCAAGTACTGCGTCGCATACCTCAAGTACCTAGGTATCTTGTTCTCTCTCAAGTATACAGAAGACGGGATCACTTAGACTGCCAACCTAGTTATACTAACTTTGATATTACATAAGTAGGTACTCAAGTCAACGTACGGGATGACGTCGTATGCTTCGTTTGATTATAGGTATACCTATATACCTAAGTATGCCTGTGCGTATAAACTCAACCACCTAAGTAACCTTAGGTATTGTACTTAAAATACGTAACTAGTTCCAATGGGTGGTTTTGCATGGGTTTTCTAAATGCCTGGTAGTAGTTGTCGGTGTTAGTGTGCCGTCTCCAGGGTCCTGGGTAGGGGAATTCCGTCATCATCCTAGCGACCTCATCCACCGTGGATGTGGTATTACTGATCAAGATTCGTCTGCGATAAGAATTGAAGGGAGACTCACGATTCCGCATTTGGGTCTGGTGCCACGGGTAGGTATACAAGTATACAGGTACACAGATGTACGGGTGTGCAGGTGTACATGGAGGTGTACAGCTGTACATACGAGTTTGTACTTCACCCGCCACAATTCGGGCATCTCTATCATGGATTGCTATGTAGAAGACCTAGAACCACGAACCCGTACCATAACCAATCGTCACACATGCATACCTGTGTATGGGTAGGCTGTCGCGTGCATCCTCAAACTATCCAATAGATACCTTAGTTCGGTGGGCTCTTGCAGCAAAGAATAAAATAGGAAGAATTGCAAGTTTGTCTACTCGAACCTGAAACACATGCGCCCATATGCGTCCTTATTGTCTATACGATGGGTGCCCTACGCAAACCATCATTTATCAATCCGTTTACCTATTTCCCCCTACTTAATAGGTCGAAACTCAATGGGTCAAAGCGTCTGGCTCTTGACCAAACTAACGAACTCCTTCTCAGCACTCTACTTTACGCACTACTGCCCTGCAGAGTACTACATAGCACGCCGCTATGCTGTTGCTGACCATCTGCACCTGCACCTGCACATGCACATGCACATGTACCTACACTAACGGCGGGAGGTAAATCGGCAATAGGCACTTGCTATGACTAGTTAACTCGGCGATGATTAAATCCGTTTAAACGACCCCTAGATATGCATGGGTCTCCCTAAAGCCGATTCCAAACCATCCGACGGTCTAATATCGTTATTAAAAATGCTACGATACTTCTTAAACATTGACTATACTATATCTTATAGGATCCAAGAGCCGGGCTATCCAGCATCATAGTGCGCCGATGCTCCCGGTGAGGGGAGGCGATTACGCGACTTCGCGGTTCTACGCCGCCAGGCGGATTGTTAATGTCGCTCTTAGGTTAATTGTTAGACCGAGACCCTCTTGCTACCTATTTGACATCAGGATTTTTGTTTTTTCTGGTCCTTTTTTCCGAGGTGCATACGATAACGCAAGGTACGAATGTTAGGCTATCCAGATTGATAGGAGAGACTTTAGGCTCGGACCGCCGAAGTTTGGGATCGGTGGGCACTAAAATAGAAGCTTAACTCAAATCTTAAACCTTTTTAATGTTAAAGTTAAAGGGCCCTGATACTACGTACGTACCAAGTAGATTGGTTACCTTAGGTAGGTAACTGTGTTACAAGTTGATAATACTAATAGGCATGGGCATATTGGCAATAGAGAATCTAGGTAGATATCTTAGACTATTAGAAACGGGCCGGATGCTGGATAGCCGTAAGCATAAAAAAGTTATTATTATAATTGCTATCGTTAGCTACAATTATTAATTAGGTCTCCTTTCCCGTCATAGCCATACCCGTCCCCAGTATCCACCTGAACGTGTAAGCACGCTTAAGTCATTCATTATCAGCGACGCAATCAGGATGCCTCGGAATCGACCCCAAATCGTTTGAAACACGTCGAGAACGTGCCCTCGTTGGTATGAGCAATTCAAACCCATCTTTAAATCCGTCGATGCCGGCTGTTGCCAAAAGGCGCAGTGATATGAATGCCAGGTTTGTCAGATATGGTAGGTATAGTTATTACAAGTTGCTACTTGCTACGCCAAGCACCTACATATATAACATTAGAAGTAACAGTATTATTAACTGGTCTTATTTAATATAACAGCAAAATCTAATTCCGTATGTGAAGAGATTTTCTACTAAGCAAGATATTTCTTCTTTGCTATGATTAGTATTATTGTCTGGTTTAAGAGAAGTATGTATAGTAGGTACTTTTTGTCAGGTACCCTGCAATACGGGCATGTCAGCCATGCATGTACGCTGCCACACTTGCCCATGCATCAATCCCTGCCCTGGCAATCTGCAGCTACGCAGTACCCTGGGTTGGTACCTACGCCGGGTACTATGGGTGGGTACATTACACAAATATACATAAGTCCTTAAGTACTAGATCAGCCCTGCAGGGAGCAAGGAACCTATAAGGTCGATCCCCGAATTTCATTTTTTTTCTAGGTCATTGGTATGACCTGAATCCGACTGGGTAAAAATGGTATTTTAATATGGTAAATCTTTTTTTCTTTTCCCGGACTCAGGACTCAGCTTCTACGTAGAGTTACTGTTGCACAAAAACGAACGTGACAACCACTACCATAACAATTCCGACTACATGTGTTATATTAGTTACCTATACCTAATCGTAGGGAAAATAGAGGTACTTTCGCTACTTACCAAGGCGATACCCTGGTTTCCAGCTTAGACATCAGCAAATACAGCTAAACTAACTCCACTCTCTACCGCTTTCACCTGACTGCCCGAAGAACGAGAGCGCATTAGGTAGAGGATGCAAGCTACGTACTATGTTGTACTAATGTTTCTTTCGTTGCCCACTCGCAATTTTCATAGTCCTCGCACTAGTGTGCCCGGCAGGTCGTTTCCGGCATGTTTACCTATACGTATTTACATGTTTACTTCGTACATTACATACCTACTTTGTGTATTGGGTAGTGTAGTGTGGGTATGAGGTAGCTATTAGGTGTATTTTATTGTATTGTATGTATTGTGAGAGGTAGGTACTACACTATGTATGGTTTATACCCACATACGTTTGTTCCTATTCTTATTCCTTTTTCTCCGATACGGAATACATATCTTCTTCATCTTTTTTTTTTCTTTTTTGCCTTGCAACTCACTCGCTCACTTACTATCTTACCCTCGCCCTCTTCGCCCTTCGCCCTCTCACAATCACAAAACAACTTACCACTTACCACATCCAGCATATACCATATTACATACTACATACCACAAACCCAAAACTCGACCCGAAATACCCATTGCTGCGCATTTTACTCATACTCATCATGGCAAGGCACCTACCGCCCCTCCCTTCTACGATCACACACCCCTGCGCCGCCTTTTCCTTATGTACCTACGATGGATCTATCTAGTCAGTCCACGTTCCGCTGGACCTGCAGGTCAAGTTGCATGCAGTTAAGAATACCTAGTTACCGACTACGTTAGTACGTAGTGCGATGTATGTAGTTGAGACGGGTACTCTCGAGTAAGCTTTCGTCACTGCTGCCTCTTCTCGTCCGCTTCCCTGTCCCCCTTCATGGTCCCTCCCTGGTCCCCCCATTGAGGCACGCGCAACGCAACCTGGCCAGGCTGCAAGCCCTATAAGGCTACGATGCCTCTTCTCGCCCTGATGCCGCAGCAATAGGTCCTGTCGACTCATCATAGTCACCTGGACTTCACATTCACTTTCCGGTTCTTTCCTTTCCTATCCTCTTAAGGTCGGCTTCTTATTAAATTTGTCTCTATTTCCTTCACCACCGTTATTCAACTTATACTCACAGCTTTATCTTCCCTTACTTAAGTTCGTAACGAGCACTTATAACAACGACCTCAATATTCCGTTACCGTATCAGAGCCAACACACAAGAAGCACCTACACTTACACAGCCCACGGGTACCTTGCCAACTCAAGATATATATAATTGCTTCCCCTGCCCTCGCTTTACAGAGTCATTGATCAACCACGATCTCATCCCAAGTCACCAATCCATCAGAATGTGTTACCAATTAGTTGAGAGGTACTCCGCGTGCCATTGCCTCTACTATCAACATGCTGTCGACCGATGCCCAGCATATGGCCAGTCGGGACATCATATCACAACTCGGACGATATTAGTGGGATATGCTTGCTCCAAGCACGCAACATCGAGTAGCCATGGATACTCTGGAAACCAGACGTACTCTGACTCGGGATATTATAGCGGACAGTCTGGAAATAGCTCCTACCACCACCGACGGTGAAGAGTCTTGTCTTCGGTAATGGGTTGCTGCGCGTGGCATTCTCCACCATTGTTGATGTTTGAATTTTGGGATTGGGTTGCGTACCTCTACTCCTTCAGACCCAGACCTAAAAACCTATCACCCTCCCGTCAGCCCTCGCAGCTATCCATGCTGTTTGTAGGGCACGACCGTATTATGTCAACATCGGCTCCTCCCGCCCTCTAATGAAGCCATTCGGGTTCCTTTAGAACCCTGTCGTATGATCCGCCGCTAAATTAATGCTATGAATGCCATGATGCACAGATTTAGTTACCAAAGACTGAAGACACGGATACGGAACGAGATATGATGTCACTTTCAACCTTCGACTATCAATCGATGGCATACCCTACTCCCCATTCGTCCCCATCCCCGGCAATTGCATTTTATAATGTCACTTAGTACATCATCGACGGATACGGCTTTTATGGGTTACGCCCCCTAGCACCTTGGTTTTGCCCTCGACTTTCTACTTTTCCTATCTATTGGTTTAGCATAGCGTTGGCGAGGGAATATTTTCTTGCATTGGGATCTTAAAGAGGGCACACAAAAGAGACGAGGTTAATGTGGTATCTGACGAGGACTGCTCACGTCACAGCACAGCTCAAAAAGCAAACATGTTACGAGAAACGTTTAGTGGCGCGGTAGGAACCGGGTCGGTTACGTCTTTCATTCGAATGGTTTTTTCGCGGTTTTGGATTTACGTATGGAAGAAGGACCGGATATACCAGGCGTCATTTGGGATAAGATATTATGGTTTAAGGCCTGGCTGCGAATTTCCTTGGAAGGTATTTTGTGGTTTCTCATCGAAATTACGCATCTACTTTTGTTTTTGTTTTTTTTTTGTTTTTTTGGAGTTTCATCTTTCTTTGGATGGGGTTTCTCATGGTTTGTCTCTCTTCTCTTATCATTTCAACCACACGTTTCTGCAGGGCAGTTCACATCTGTAACACGAGCTTACAGCATAATTACGCGCGGGGAGCAGTCATCACGTATTCCTAACCAATTTTTCCTTTCTTACGAGGCCGTAACTAGCTGAGCTAGGTTTTGGTATGCGGGGAGAGGAGGACGAACTGGTTTTGTTCTAGACGGCGGCGTTAATTGGTTTCTATGGTCTGCATGGAACAGCCAATAACCAATTTACATCCCCCGTCGTCCGCTCCCGCAAATCCGGCGGGCAACGGCACTCGGCGCTTCGTCCGGACATGAAGACGCATTTCTATACTATCTAGATTAGAACTCTCAGCGAGAATAGAGGGGGGATCAACGGGCAAGCCTGGGGATGATACACCGACTGGGCAGTGCGATTTCGGCAGGAAGCGGCTCAATAAAAACAGGTAGTTGAAGACTATCCTAGAACTATCCATGTCTGTGACTGGGGGATAAATCGTCTATGCGTGCATATGTCATCCTTAAGGCTGAATAATCTAGCCCAAGTCCTACCGATTTCTAAGCCATCAATCCGTCCGAATCACCGTGACTAATCTAAAAAGAGAGGTTTATGAACAAATCAGTAAGAGATTTAGAATGTAAGAATACTTGGTTATGAGTCGAATTGATCTGCGCCAAGTTTTAGCTACTAACCGGGAATACGATGACGGGAATTATCGCAAGATCGGATAGTTGCAGATGGCGTTAAAATAAGCGCATATTTTTTTTTCTTAAGGGGGGAGGGGTTTAGGAGTATTGAATAATCATGCATATCACACGGGCCTACTACGATTATTTTCGCTGCCTATAGATTTCTAATATTAAGAGGAAGGATAGAGAGTTAATTATAAATGGAGGGGGGGTTAGACACGTCTCGAGTTTCCTGGTCTGAAGTAAATTGAAAGAGGTTTATATTAAGGTCCCGTGATTTTAGTTGACGTGGTAGGAATAATAGATGAGACAAAAAGAATATGATTCCTTGCTATAATGTCTTTTCAATAATATCCTGATACGTAGTTGTTGAATCCCGCCCCCAACTTGGGCTGAGGACTGTAGCCTTGCCAGCCTCGCAGGTTGTGAGGCCACCAATTCAACCGCTTAAACATCTTAGATCGTGGGTACCTGCGCTCCATACGTAGGTACTTACCCATACATAGCAACGCTACGGTGCTTAGGGGAACACAAGGTGCGTCGAACCGGATGCACGAAAAACTATTCCCTATATGTTGATAGGTTGTTGGCAAGTTGAGGAGTGTCACACTCTACGCCATACGCTAGCTTCTATGTAGGTAAATGATTAAAAAAAAAAAAAAAGAAGGTGCCTGCGTGAGCATCTCCATCATTACCGGACCAGTCATATTCTCGTATCTCTGAACGATATGTACAAGTTAGACCCGGGAAACGGGAACTACGACGCGCTTACAACCCAACCCACCCGGCTGGCTGGTTGGAGAAATACTAGTGGTCACCCTTTTAATAAATAAATTCAAGTGGAGATATGGTATGTAGACTACCTATATTTTACGATACAACGTGCTGAGTGACATCACATGCTAAGTACTTAGGTATATAGGTACATATACATAAGGAAGTATTTGAATTGGACGTAATTAATAGTTGTACAACAGCCTCTAATACAACAGAAAAAAAAAAAAAGAACCAGGAAATGGAAAAAAAACCACAACACATCACCATGTTATGTCGTAAACGTCCCAGCCTCTTTTACAGAAACCCCTGGATAATAATAAGCTCCCTCTTATAGCTTACCTCTAATATTCTACTTTGTAGCCCCGCTACTCATCAGCTTTGGTGGGGCAAGCGGACCGATAGAATTGTGGTACAGGAGGCTAGAAAAAGAAACTTGAACTTTGTTACTAGTGAGGTACCTAATTGGCTAAAAATAAGTCAAATCTACAAGTTACCTCCGGGTACGTGCCAAGTCTTGTACTCGACTCGGGCAACCGACTTAAAAAAGAATTCAAAACAATGCCTCTGATCAACTCATCGTTCCAGAAAACTCAACAATTAATTTTCTTATCTGGCTCCTCACCTTTTCCAATTTTGGATAGCCGAACTGCCACCTCCTTCTTGACGTTTCTTACATAATTTAGTGTAATTGCCGCGCCTCGATCTGTTTAGATATGACTAGGACAAAAGATGGTGGGTGGGCTGATGCAAATACGGTCTGAATTGAACCACATACGTAACGCAGACACGTACGTCGCCGGGGCCCGCCTATGCAAACAGTTCTATCGTATTGGTGCCTAAGGATCTAAGAAGTAGGTAGGTGAAGGTAATGAACGTACGGGTAATGCATGCATGCAGAGATAATGCAGGGCAAAGTCTGTCACATAATGCGAACTAATCCAAGTGCCGCACCAGTCGATTGTGGCCGTCGTGAGACTTATTACCTGCAACGGCAAAATGGCTTCGGATGCTGTGCGTCTCGGGGCTGCCTGGGCATACCACCCGGGCACTTAATTATCTGGTTCTACCGCATCTGTTCCACGTGGCTTTTAGGGCCTCTGCTAGACGCCGCTGATGCATTTGGTGCCATAAACGCGAATAGACGCGAGTTGGGAACACCGCATCTATGTATCACTCACGCTTGCTACCTCTCGCTACCGTCATCTAAATTGTGCGGGGCAGAGCTGAGCCGTTTCGAATTTATCCGATTATCTAACATCGGGTAGATGGAGGACCGCGCTTAGGTTTGGAAGATCAAGACTAATAAGCTGAGCTCACTCAACTACCAAGTGAAATCTCCAACCGCGTGTATTCCACGTAATACACATAAAAACCTATCTACACGATCTATACGTACCTCGGGTACATAATCGTGACATAGGTATACACGTTACCCTTGCGGTTTACGTGGGTACTTACCTATGGATAGCCGTGGTGCTGAACAGCTGATTCGGCCGACTAACGACAAACCCAAAAAAGAAGTCTCACCAAAGTACAAACGAATTATAAGATACAACTTATAAGTAAGGATTCCTGAGCCGAGTATGGGACTCGGAGGCCGAACGATCCTGCAAAGGCAAAGCTCTCTTGCCGATACGATATCTTATGGGGCGTCTCTCGGTAAGTTATGGCAGTCGTCCTGCCCAGCCAGTCCCTAGCAACAGTTCAAATTGCGGGGGTCTAGAGTAGAATATGCTCATCTCCCATATGCAATCGCGGTCACATCACATCGTCCGCCCGCCATAGCTCGTATACCTTAGTCCGCCTTGCGGTGTCCCTTAGGGCGGCCGGGGATGGGTAGGAAGGACAGAATAAAACAGAATGCGAGACTTGGCGTATTGGCAGACCGCCGGAATGCCTGAGATAATAAAGGTAGCTCTGAACGACAAAGGAGATAATAAGCGATCCGAAGGGAACGGGTGTCGATCTGAAGAGTCACGGCGAAGTGGGGTGAAGGAAGGGAGGGTTGGGGTCTAGAATAAATTTAAGTGTTTCCGTCAAGACTACCAGGTACCCTCGTCGGGCCCAGACGGAACTTTGCGAATTGGGGTGCGGTTATCGGAAAATGAGAGGGGGGAGGGGTCCCTGCGCCTCGACGGTTAGGCGAATTAGGCGAATTTAGACGCTGGGGGGTTTTGGGATCTTGGGAAGGATGATGCGGAGAGCGCTGGCCTTGGACGTGGTCGGGAATGAGCATAGAAAAAGCCCCGGTGGCGGGCGGTCTGGCTGGGCTTGACCTGGACGGTTCCTTCGGCGATAACAGTGCCTCCTCCTGTTATACTTGTCCGGTATACTATTAGCGTAGAGGGATTGCTATGGGGGGGGGGGGGGGGGGGGGGAGCGGGGGGGGGGGGGGGGGGCTGCCCCCCCGGGCGGAATGGGGGGGTACGGTAGTTATTATATTTACGGCATT
>MU623341.1:623935-638911 GCA_025201765.1 Daldinia sp. FL1419
GCTCCCCCTCCCCCGCCGCCCCCCCGTCCCCGCCCGGGCCGCGCCCGCCGCCGGCCCGCCCCCGCCCCCGCGCCCCCCCCCCCCCCCCCCCAACGGGGCGGAGACTAAGGGAGTTCCCGCCCGGGCGGAATGGGGTCGTACGGTAGGTATGATATGTACGTCATTACTTCGTATAAGATGGTTGTTCACGCCTTGGGCCACTAGATAATCACCTAACTATGTCACTAGTAATATTATATGTGTAAGAGGAAGCGCTCAAGATGTGGTCTACTCGGGCCTCGTTGTTTAAGTGTGTGCAAGTGTGTTGTGTATGTGTCACGAAGGCGCCGTGGCTCTAAACAAAGTCCTGATCGATAATAGTTAAATTGGCAAAGGGGACAAGGTAATCTGCCTATCTAATTTCAGGTCGTTACAATCGGATGGATTGCGGTGGACAAGGCCACGAGTTCTTGCTTTGCGGCCCCCGCAACGGTTTGTGCCACATCTCGAGGCCGGGGTGATGATACGGGATCGGCTTACAATACTTGTTATTGATTACTGTAGTTAGAGCATCATGTAGGCAACTAGTAAGGCGTGTAGGATGGATTGAAGATTCTCATCTCAGATCTGGCCTCTTGTCGTTATATATCTCCTATACTTCTCTCGCGAAGGTTCCTCCACTTTGACATAAATACCTACCTAGGCAACTAGGTATGCCAAATATAAGAAATATCTTGTCATGAAGACTGTTTCACAATGGATTCAAAGGCCCCACTAGATATAAGAGCCATAGTATATACCTGGATAGTATATATAGCCAAGTCCAACACGACCACGGAAATAGAATATAGTAATGAGCGACCCCCCCCCTCCCCCTTTCTCTCTTTTGCGCGATAAAGCAAGATTGCGCTTCTTTTATGCGAAACAAAATGACTCTTCGTAGGTTGGTTCGTCATGTGGCTTGATTTTATTCATTGGCTTCAGGGAATTGTACCTGTTGGGTGTTGATACTCCTATTTGCCTTTTACCTCCTTATAGTTAGTTACAATAAGTAAAGGTTGAGACAGCGAGTCTCATTGCCTGGATATCTACTTAAAAGGGGCTCGTTCGCACAACACATATTACTTTCCCTTTGAAGCTTTTCTAGAGTGCGGAAATATAGCGCTTGAGACATTATGCATTCGGTATACTGCAAAGAAATAATTTCAACCCAATGCCCGATATTGAGGTATAGATTACGTGGGAACTGTGGGTGCCTACGTGGGCTAGATAGCTATAATACAGGTACTTAGGACATGTAGATAGGTAGTTGGTCCAGGACGCCCCTACCTAATACCGTAGCCCCGCTACCCCGCCAACCCGCTAAAAACCTTATCCAAATTGACACTGACGTATTGAACCTAGTGTACCTAGGTTAGTAGATGAGTGTTCCCCACTAATGTATTGTACCTGCACTTAACGCGTTAAGCTAAACCGCGTTTATTGACTTTGGCTTTCAAATGCTGGCACCTTATTTTCCATCCACCCAGGCAAATGCACTCAATTTGACAACAACTTCCGTAGCCAAAAAGTAGCATTTTCTTTTTACACATATCCTTTTTACGGGTGTCTATTTGACTACCTTACTACGTCATTATCGGCCTCCATCTTTTAGAGAAATGATTCTGATCATGGATATATTCCTCTAGTAGTATTCTGTTCTTCATCGACGAAATCCAATTTATTTATCGCATTTCAATACCTCTCGACTCCCCCTTGGAAAATGGCGACCTCGGAGGGCCCTGCACCAGCCCGAGAGGCGATGGGCCCTATTGCCCTTAAGAAGGGTCAAGGGTTCTACGCACAGGAAGATTACGAGGCTGCGGTGAAATTCTTCAAGAAGGCTTGTTATTTGTTGTCTTTCAAACGTTTGCATGCGCTTACCTTGCCAGGCTATAAACCATTGCAGCTGTCAAAGCCGTGGCGGGATGAAACTAGACATGAACCAAGATATTTTGACAGGCATCGAAAACGATCGGCTAAAGGAAGTGCTCTCAAGCCTGACACCCCGTTCTATACGTTGCGATAAACAAGTTCACATTCACGCCCTTGACTCGCTTATTGCCGCGTACGAAATGCTCTCTAAACTAGACAAGTGTTTCGAACTTGCCGTGGCTATGGTCAATCTAGCCCCGAGGGAGCCTAGGGTATGCTGTTTCCCTAACGGATCTGGCAAGTTTATTGACCTCTCTCAGGTCTACCTTCGTCTCGGGAAGATTCTTCGTTTGAAAAGCAATCAAACTCTCGCGTACTACGCGTATAAACAAGGCATCGAACTGGTGGAAAAAAAGCAACCTCATCACTCCTTGCTGCCTGTGCGTATATATGTTGGATTGCCCTTAGGCTATTCTAATTATTTTACATAGAAGTTGCGGATCCAGAGAGATAAGTTATCCGCTTTAGCAGCATTTGATCCCGCGAAGAAGCTTCCCGCAGAACTTCTTCGCATGACATTCGAGTTGCTTGACTTCAAAACCTTGTGGTAAGGCACTTTAGAAACTTGCTTTTTATTGTTTGCTGACTTGCCTTGTAGTCGCTGCTTGAGAGTGTCCAAGAGTTGGAACGAAATGCTGACCAAATCAGACGCTTTCAGACCCCTATGGCGTATCCAGACGTATAAGATAACCCAAAGAACTCAACCCGGCGTCCGAAGAATAATACACAGCTTCAAAGCGTATAACAAATACAGCCATAATTCTCTTAGCGAGTTATCCATCGATGGCCTATCCCACTTCTTGCTGCGTTGTACATTCTCACAGGTTCTAGGGCTCTCTCAACAACTGAGAGTACTCAAGCTCCGAGAGCCGCAAGGTTCTTTTGAATTAGACACACTGCCATTGAATTTCAAACTACCGCGACTTACCACCCTTTCCTTGGGATATGGAGTACAACCGCAGCCGAGAGTTTTAGAGAGGTTGATAAATGCATCCGCGGGTACACTGGAAGAACTTTCGGTTTTTGAGCTCCCGGTTGTCGGACCCAATCAAGTATTATGGTATCCTGGCTGGGAAAAGCTTGAAAAGCTAAGGGTTGTCCGACTTGCATACCCTAAGCACACATATCCCCTTCCGAACTTGGTGAGTTTATCCTACTGGGAGGGTTGCATTATAATTCTGACGGCATGTAGCATGAGTTTATGAAACTAGCTCCCAACGTGGAAGACGTCTGGCTCGATAATGCCACATATTCGCCTCATCTACTAATGACACGGTGGCCAAAACTACGAAAGATATTTATTGGGAACAACGCTCGCTCGGACCTTACGGTTAGCGAGCATAGTACGGTAGATACGGTAGATACGGAAAGTAATCACAATGGTATCAATGAATTGCATTTGGAAGGTGAATCTCTCCAGGATCGCATTGGTATGTATTTCCCTGCCAAGTAGCCCTCACATTGTATGGATGCTAACTGCTCATGTTGGGCCTTTAGCCCTTTCTCGGCTTCATGGACTTAATCAACTCGAGAGGTTGTCAATATTAACCTGGGAATCTCTTACCGATCTCGAATTCGAGACTGTTGTTCGGCCCGGCATGGAATCAGGTACTCTACAGGAACTTGACATTCGACCATGGCCCATGAGTTTACTATTCGGAAATCCGACACCATCCGGAATCTTCCCTAGAACTGATGCCCCGGAGTGGCTTAAAAGCGAAAATATCACGTATCTCAGTCTTACAGGATTCACGGCGTTGAATATTTCCCAGACCCGGCAGTGCGATGAGGCGCTACTCGCACTTGTCAGTCGTTTTCCCAATTTGCACAGTATTGACATCTCCAGCGAGCAGTTTTCAGATGCTTTATTGGCTAAGTTCATTCAACGCGGGGTCAAGACAATATATCATCGAGCGAGACAGTCGAAAGCAGATCTCCAGGAGTGGGCTGCCACTCATCACGATGCCCAGGTTATTAGTAGACCTCCATCCCACTTACCATCTATGCACCCTGACCGACTGCCCTTCTTTAATGATCACTTACAGTTCTCATCCAGCGCGCAATCTGATTCCCCGTCTTAGTGGGCCGGGTCTTTTATCCCCTTTGAATTAGGACATGGGGCGTTTGCGTGATGTACTTGGTAGGGTTGCGAACATACATTCGCGCACAAGGGGGTATTCTCTGGACGGGGTTTAAGCCGAATATACCGGAATACCTACGGCGTCGACATGGGTTAAGCTACATTCTGTGTTGTTTCAAGCGCGACTGAATAGCACAAATCGGCTAGCTGCTCTCTGCGGAGATTTTCTTTTATTCATGTCACCAGTCACGCCTCACGGCTATGCTCATACTTATAAGTAACGGTAGTAAGGCGAGAATGCGTTGATTTTCTACTAATTTAGACGTAGAGCCGGTTACATGACCTCAATGGGTTATCTGGCAGGTTAATATAAATGCGCTTGCCTTTATATGTGAAATCTTGCCGAACCGTGTCGGTGCCCCGAGCTAGGAGCTGCCACGCTCTATATAGTGCCCGCGTCTTGTCATGCTTTACCTCTCCCATCTCTCTGCATTGAAGGTATATAATATTGAAGGAGCCTTCTAATCGAGAAACGGGAGCAGATACTAGATGATACTTTACGTTTCACATCACATAATATGCGGCTAAGAATGATATTAATACTATCAGAAAAATCAAGCGTTTTAAATCTTCGACACATTCTACACAAGACACCTATAGCAACACCCCCGTAATAAGGTAGCTAGCTAGTTAATCATACTTTCATTCATTGGTATAAGACATAGTAAATACTGTAGTGGGCGAACGACCGGCTCATACCGCCGTCTGTTCTGTAGTGGTCATCGTAGCATCCACGGCATTGTCATAATAGCTAGCCTCTCCCAATCCTCCCGCCCATGGAGACTTATGCCAACAACAAACCGACAATGGAGCTCTTTTTGGCTTGGGAAAACCGAAAAAAAGATAAAAAAATAAATAAGGTAAAATTTCATGCGTAATCTTCGTAACAGTGATGATATTCCTCCTTAAATTCCCCTTGTGAATATCCAACCTCCCGCTCCCCAACACCCAATGGCTTTTTTCCCTTTCGCTTTGAGCTTCCGGATCTTAACAATATTATGCTCATCCCCCTTCCTCCATGACTGGACATACGTAGACATACTAATTTCATTCATTCATTCGTTACTTCCTTCAGAGTTTCCCATGTAGCATAATGTTTTGCATAATAATCCATAACAATCATCATCATTTTCTGCTTTAGTAAAATACGGCTGCGAGCTCGGTAGTAGGCTCTTTTTAGCAACCTTAATGTTGCCTATATCATCATACCCTGATAAGTATAGGTAGGTAGTCATAGAGTAAGTTGTGATAGGTATCGTGTAGTCGGCTCAATTTAGTTACAATCCACACCGGCACCTGGTCCCTGAATGAGGGCGTCTAACTCCCATGGGCTCAGCGTACTCCTTCGGCGCGACGCGGCCTTGCTCGTGTGGCGGTCGTTCCGATCGCGCCTTCGCTTTGTAAGTTTAAGAGGGCTACCGCCATTGGATTTGAGTGGACTACCACCGTTGCTCTTCTCTTGAGCCTCAACTGGACCTGCTAGCTCGTCTACTTCATCGGCCTCTGCTACGGGATTCACCGTCCTGGCCGGCGTCCCGCCCCTAGAGCGGGTTTGGGGTAATTCCTTGTCCTTTTTGACGGGATCTACCGAGGCGGGATCATTTTCCTCTTGCCTAGCTTCGGATTTATTGGCCTTTGTCTCGCGGGGGGGCGAGCTGGGTGTGACTGTGGCGGAAGCCCGAAGGGCTGGATTTCGTCTCTGACCTCCAGAGCGGACAGCTCGTAGCTTAGCTCTGACACGAGCGGCGTCAGCCTCGCGTTCTGAAGCTGCCAGCTTTGCAGCGATAGTGGCAATTGTAAGCGGGCTCTGCGGGGCCGGGTTGGTACTATTTGGACGAGGCAGACGTGATGAGGCATTCGTATTAGTGTTGGTGGCTTGATTGGTACGAATGGGAGAGCGTGGAAGCGTCGCCGTCGGCTGCTGCTGTCGCTCCGTTACGTTGGCTGCAGCCTTCAAGGAAGAGGCGGAAGAGGACGAGGAGATGGGCTGCGATTGTGCTGCGGCGGGTACTTGACGAATGGACTTTGCCGAAGGCTGTTGACGCGACGGCGGGTTAGTCGGGTCTGAATTTGTTCGTTTCATCTCTGCAGCCGATGGATCCGGTGATGAAGTCGGCCTTTTGGACGATTTATTAGAGGCCTGAGAGTTTGCACTACCCGGCTCCGGCTGAGACTTGGTATATAATTGTTTGCCTAGATTTGGGGTAGGCTTTGAGAATAGTTTGCGAGAAGGATCCGACTGAGATGGTCTCTCCCCGGATTTGCCAAATAAGGGGCTCTCATAAGAAGCAGTCGAACTTGGTCGAGGTTGATCCTGCCATGGTGGAGAGTTTTTATATGACACGGATTTCTTCTGTGGCTGATGAGGAGACCTAGGAGACCTAGGAGACTGGGGTTTGACGACATGTGGCGGCGGAGGTGGTGCTTCTTCCTCTTCCTCTTCCTCTTCCTCTTCCTCTTCATCTTGTCCCGCTAGATCCCAGGTATTTTCTTCTATGATGGTCGTGAAATCCGCGTGCTTGCGATATGCAAAATCACGTTCGGAGAATCCCTTATTTCCCGCCGAGTATGAGTCTTTAAGCGGACTAAGCTGCGGTGGTACCGGTAAAGGAGGCGATCCCATCGAGTTCGCATAGGTAGACTCCTGGAGGACTTGGACGTTTGGTTCCTCGGTATCCAGCTCGTCTATATCTATATCATCTTGGAAGATGCTACTAGAATCCGAACCAGAATCATTCTCGTCATTCTCCACAGCCGGATATCCCGATGTCGAAATCAGGTTCAGAGACTCAACCGGGCTTGGTGATCTCGGGCGCTGTGGGTCCTGTTGGACCTCTTCCGGGGCCTCTGCGCTGTCCTCTTCGCCGTACTCTTCGTCCTCTTCTATTCCTCGCTCCTCTTCTTGTTCCTCCTCCGCCTCCTCTTCATCTTCTTCATCTTCTTCCTGAATATAAGAAAGCTTCATGGGCTCAATATTTGCGGTCTCCTGGACGTCCCTAACCCTAACGGGACTAAGTCGCAGGCTCATTTGCAGGTCTTCCATATCGACTGACTTGCCGCTTGACACCATTCGTTTCCTCCAGCCATCAATCATGTGTACGGCATCCTTCCAGCGGGACTCCATAGTTTCTAGGCCGGCGCGTAGGCGAGTAATAGTCTCCTCGCGTATCTCAACCTCTTCTATCGGCACGAAGGAGGGATTCGTCAATATCGTCCTAAGATGCTCCATTATCTCCTCCAACTCCGATGCGAGCTCATCAGCGGTCTTATGGGGTGCCATTACCACAACCTCCCTGTTGTTATTATCTGACCGATGGTCGGCTCCATTCAGACTTTCCGAGCCACGTTCCATACCACTCATATCGCGCAGCCTATCAACTACACGTCTAATGAGGGCGAGCAAACCCTCGTTTTCCTCGCTCAGGCCCCTTGCTAGTTCGGTGAGGAATTCGTTGGTCTCTAAGCGTAAGCTATAACCTTCAGCTTCGGTTGCGCCGGCAGGCATTCCACGCTCATCGCCGCCGACTTCCCCTATTACGGTAATGCATAGAACGTCTCTACTTTTACCACCGCCTCTGACTCTACTAGCATCCGAGATGGCCTTCTTTAAACCATCAATCTGACGGTCCCGTTTACGGATCTCGTTGGCGCATGCAGCACGTGCTTGCGCTACTATGCCCTTCATCTTGATAGCCTCGTCTTTTAGGCGGTGGATATTCTGATCTGCAATCTTGAGTTGGGTACGTAGGGCGCGTTCCGTAGCCTCTGCAGAATCAAGTTTTCGCTGAGCGTCTGACATCTTTTCTGTTTGCCGGAGAATTTCGGTCGTTTGACGCTGCGAATCAGCGCGCAGGGTCCGAAGAGTTGTGGACAAGGACTCGCGGCTTTCAGCGTCGCGCTGTCGTCTCAAAAGCATTAGTATGTTTATCTATCCTCGTGCTGGGTCTCGCGACTGGGATGATTAAGATTTCGTCGGCATGCCCTTAGATACCTAATTTGGTGACGATAAAAGAACAGGAGAAAGGATATACGTACGTCACGTCTTAAGATGAGGTCGTTGATGACACTCATGACCTTGCCCATGGTAGCCTGCAGTCCTCCGTCCCCGGATTCCGGGTCGGCGAAGTTGATATTGTTGCCATCCCGCAAAAGGCCGCGCGACAGTAGTTGGTTGTTGATGTACAGCGACGCCGTGCGGAGGTTATCCGGGTCGACCATCTTGTCTTGTCTCTTGTCTTCCCTTTTTTCCCTCTTGATTCTTCCTCCCCCTTTTGCTCTGGGTTGACCCGTTCAGAATCTACCGTTTCCGCCCAATACCAAACCGAGAATAGGAGTAAGCAATGTAGGATGTAAGATTTGCTTTTCGAGCTGTCCGCATTGGTAGTGCGGGTTGTTGCAGATTGATAAATTGTGTTTGTATAAATTTATCAAGGTTGCCCAAAATATGTTAAAATGGTCAGTTTCCAATCAATACTCCAATTCGCCTGCTTCCCCTTTTGCACAATTGACGCTGAAAAGTCGCAAAAGGAAAAAAATAAAAATAAAAAATTAATAGAAAAGCTTGTCGTATGCGTAAAAAAGCTGGGCCGCGGACTAGAGCCCGGCTAGTGTACAAAATAACTCTCGGGGTCTACTTGTGTGGGTTTATTAGCTGGTACCGCGGCATTCCTTAACTTTGTAATGTTTTTCTTTGAAAAATGGCATCCCGTTGCTATGCGGGGTCCCAAGTAAACAAAAACTTTAACTTAGGTACCTAGTTACCTAGTTAAGTGACTCCAAAGTTACATAACCGGTAGGTACCACACCAAGCCGTTACCCGGCGCGCAGGTACTTATCGACGTACCTACAGGGGTTTTGGTCTTGTGGAACTAAATTAACGCAGATAACAGCAAATGACATCTTCCATCCCAATTCCCGCCCCGCAATCCATCCCGCCTTCTATGCACGTGGAAGCTTTTCATTGCATACCGACTTCTTGACCGCATCTACAGAAATGGAAATATCGTTGTGTTATTCCTAAGTTCTATGTTGTTTTCTAGTCCCGTTGGTCTTTATATTTACTTAGGTTGGTTAGCTACGAACCCCCTTCTCCCTTCGAGTATCCAAAATAGGATCCACGATACCATTCCAAGAAAGACACCTTGTACGGTATCCAGCCAAAACATCGTATTGGGACACACACGCCTTGACTTATAAGCCACCTTTGACGTGGGGGGATTTGACATCTATCTAACCTAGGCCCCTAGTGTAGTGTATTGGATGATGACGACGGGGCTGTGGTTATCCTGCCGTCAGATATCGAACCATCATCCGTAACTGGCTGCAACTTGCTGCATGTACAATAATAATCTCCTTGCGCTTACTCCCATACTAAAAACGTGTGATGAACGCTAGCGACTGCATTGCCCCTCGCTTTTCAACCCCCTTTCCCCTCTTCGTTGCTATATGCCCGCTTTTTTGATAGACAGATGCTGCAAGTTCCCCCGGTCCCATGCTCAATGTCTTCAATGTCTCGTCTATTCATCCAATGGAATCCAATCTTCGGAAGAAGCCGTCGCTTATGGTATAACGCCGTCTGAATGCAATGTCTTTCCCGTCTCACTTGTCACGGAGTTTCTTCCTATGGTAGGGGTGCTTCCTCAGGGCTGTCACCACCACCACGGATACGGCGATGGGCTTCCGCTTTCTCCGCTTCCGTAACGTCCTTCTCATCCTTGCGCATGTCTGGTGTAAACTGAGGAACCTGTGGGGAATGCCCAACCGACATGCCGGCTCGAATCTGCATGTATGTCAATATTTAGTCTTGCATGCTGCTTAAGAGGGGAATGCATCATACCAGTGTTTCCAGAGCGCTGGTTGAATTGTCCACAAGGTCAGCGTCAAATACCATCTTGCCAGGCTCAAATAGTGTCACAATGGTGCTTCCACCGAACTTAAAGTATCCAAGCTCTTCAGCTCGTTTTACTTCATCTCCTTCGTTTCGAGTAATTACTGTGCTGCCAACCATCATAGCACCAACACAGATAACCATGACGCGGCCGAACAATTCGGTGTCTATGGGGCAAAGGACACGAACATTCTCGCCGTATACATCTAGTGCGGACCGAATTGCCATCGGATTAACTGTATAGTACTCGCCAGCAATGAGTTTGGGCTTGCGGAGAATACCATCCACGGGAATGTGAAACCTGTGATAATCTTGAGGAGCTAGACGGAAGATACCTAGGGCACCATTTTCATAGCGCTTAGCGTCTTCGGGATAAGCGTCACCGAGTAGTCGCTTTATGGAGAACTCGCGGCCCTTAATCCAGATATTAGTCGCAGAGTCGATACTGTTGAAAACAACAGATCGACAGTCGGCAGGCGACACAATAATATGAGGGTCGTCTGGAGCCGAGCAGGGCCGGGCGTTCGGCTTTAGTGCACGATAGAAGAATTCGTTGAAATTCTTGAATTCCTCAACAGGGAGCAGAACCTCAGACATGTCTAACTGATGGAACTGTATGAAACCTGGAATTTGTGACTTCGAAGCGGGGTCGTCGTATTTTTTGCCTTGCTTGATACTCAGACTCTTGAGAAGTTTTCGAACTAGAATACTATTAGCAATGGTTATGGCTATATTGTAATTGGTGCTCACTTCGCTTGTTCTCCATATCCTTAGACTTTAATCCCTTGTATAATAATCGGATTCCTAACCTCACGTAAACACTCATCTTTTCCTCGTTGATCTGACCAGTCAGGCGATCTTGTACGAGAATGTTTGCCGAGTTGGCACCGAGTTTGTAGCCACCATAGGATATTTTTGTGATGACTTTAGAGTACCATTTTCTTTGCGCTTGACTGGCTGTGACGAATCCGCCCATCATAAGTGAGTTTACCTGCCGCCAGTCTTGGCTAGCACATGTAGCTATATGGGTGATGATATCAGCATCTTTCCGTTTGTTGAGTCGAGGCTGGTGGCAGATGGGACATTCTCGAATTTCAACGACGTGTTCTTCGCTGCGATCAATGTTAAGATCATCCTTGTCTAGCGCATCGCCCTCTTCTCCGGATGTACTCAAGTCGGGGACGACGATAGTTGATGTTGCCGGCGTGATTCCTTGAACAGTCGATTCTTCTGCACTAAGAGTAAATGACCCTTCCTCCGATGGCGTAACGCTACCGGTATGGCTTGATGGATTCAACAGATTCTTCACCTTGTCTGTGTCGGGCAACATATTCTTTAGCTTGTCAGTTACTTGAGCCGATTTACTTTTGGCGTCTAGCTGATCTTCTAGGCATATGACAGCCTCATCGAAGGTGAGTTCCTGCTCGCCGCTCCCTGCTTTATGGGGGAATCGTTGGAAGAAACTATCAATAGTTGATTCCCGCAGAGTTGAGCCGAGCGTATCGAGCATAGTAGTTAACTCGACCTTGCTAATTTCACCACTTTCATCCGCGTCGTACTGTCGCAACATGGCCCGCCAGAACTGTTGTCTCAAAGCAGGATATGGCATGTACTTGGCACGAATATTTAGCATTGGGCTGTGTTTCGCTTCCCACTTTTCTTGGTTCTTCATCTTCAACGGGATCGTAAAGACATTGAAGTCTGGATCGTCGAATTCATTGCCTTCTCCATTTCCATTCCCGCTATTGAGGTTAGGCACTTGCTCTGCCTGGAGCAATCCAGGACTTGGGATAGACGTGGGTGCTGCCTTCGTATCTCCTTGTCCGTCACCCCGAGATGTCCCCGAAGCCGCACTAGGGCTCTTGGGTAACACCGGCCTACTCTTGCCCAGGCTCTGGGTTGAAGACGACCTCGAGAGGCCAAGTCTTGCAAGCCTCGATTTCTGGACTGGGACGTACTCGGCTGGCTCCTTCAGCTCATATAACCCGGTTTCAGGATTAGCCTTAGGGCTCCTTTCAATTAGTTCCTGCAAGGGGAAGGAAGTTGAGGCAATAAAGTCGTTTCCAGAGTACTTGTCGCGATCGATGACCGTAAAAGCAAATGAGTACGACTGTTCGTGGTTCAATACGTGAAAGAGCATCTTCTCGTTGAAGACGGGATTAAGATTATGTCGGACAACCCGCGTACGATAAGTCTTCTTCCCCAAAGATGCGACGACAAAGGGGTCCATATCGAAGCTAGTTTTCGTAAAGTTTGATTCAGGAGGGAGATCGGTAATGCTGCAGATCTCCAAAAAGATCAGGCCGACTACGTCGCTACCGCCATTGACGAATTCGTAGGGGTTCTGTCTCCTCTTGCGCTTCAAACCCTTAATCCTAAGTCGCCTCTTCCTTTTCTCAATGGCATCAGGTTTGCTTGGATCCTCATCTTCGGGAGTCTCGTCGTCGTCTAGAATTTCGTCATCATCCTCGTCGTCCTGGGATCCGTCGGTGGTATTTTGACTCATCTGGGGGGATGGGGATGTTCCAGGTTTGGTTGTCGAAGTTGGTCCAAGCATCGGCGTCATGTTAGGAGTCACATTGCGTGATGCGGCTTCGGGTAGGGAGGCGGCAAGTGAGCGCAGTTTTTCTAATATCTGCGCGTCTGTCGCATCCTTATTTGTCGAGTCGTATAAGGTGCACTGTAGTAAAACCTCCCCCGAAACATTATTTGACTTCTTTCCTGGTTTCTTGCTCTTAAGAGGATACCATTTTGCTTCTTGTTCCGTCTTTTCATTGGAAAAGATTTCTTCGAGGGCCAGATCGAATTCACCCAGGTAATCCTTACCGAAGCGATCCTTGTCCCAGCAGATACAGTCGAGTAAAAGGTTGTCTACACCGGTGATAGGTATGGTGCAAATGACGTTCCAATCGGGGTTGAGGGTTTTAGGGACATGATGGGTAATGAATTTGGTTTCGCCGCAGGTCAGTTGGAGATACTAGAAATGCGGACTATCAGTAATGGCCGTAAAGTACTTTTTCCCGTGGTAGAAATAGAAATGGTAGGTATTGACATACGGGGTCGGATGTGCCTCCACGATCTTTAGCTGCTAAATTCCTTGCCTAAATCAACGCAGGTTAGAATCCGTAGGAGAGACCAGAACTGATATAATATATCGATTCATTGTCCTTACTCGAAGTATGATAATCTTCAAGACCAACCCAGTGTCTTTGCGCCCCTCCGAAGCACCCGCATCTAGTTTTGACGACATGGGACTTGTGCTGCGGCTATTTGTGGTAGAATTGGTGGTTGAACTTGTGGTGTAGGTTTTGAGTCGTTGAGGGATAATGCGAACCATGGTGGAGGACTTTTAGGAAAGTCGGACTAAAGAGGATAGGGAGGTACAAAACATGAGAGGTTGTATTTCCAAGGAACGACGAAGGGGGCAAACGCGGGTGACGTTGTGTTGGACCCCGTCTTGGAAGTTACTTGGTATTGGATTGGTGGTAAAACCGGTAAGTAGATTGTAGATTGGAAAGTCCCCCAAATTCCCCCTTTCAGGACCCCCGGAGTGCTTGTGATGCGCGGACTTAACGCACTAGGGTTTTGATATGATGTCAAGGAAAGCTGCTAGAATGTACTAAAGGTCGAGTATTTGGGGGGGATAAAATTAGGCCAAGGCAAAGCGAACGAAATAACCACCTTTTGGTTTCGAAATTACTTGATTTGTTTTTTGATGGACAAGTATCAGATAATTCTAAAGGACGTAAGATACCTATATAAGGTGAGCTAGTTATGAATATCGAAAAACTAAAAGAGGAAAAAAACAACAAGCTTAGGGGAAGAAGTTGTCATGGAATCAACATTGTTTTTGAAGCTGGTTGCCAAGTTCTTTTTTGGAGGGGCAGTAGTTCGATCCGGTATCCAATCCAATCGCGTCGAGAGTTTGCGCGGTACGACAAGAAGTACCTATCTTTTAACTCTTGACTTCTCTATTGTTCCTGCCTTTGGAGAGTAACCTACCTATTAAAATAGAAGGGCTAGGCTGCTGACGCTGGCAATCACCCTGTCTTCACTGCCACCGTCTGAACACCTAGCTTACACTAGAACTTGATCCACTAAATAAAATACGTACAAAGGTACGGCACCTATCAGGAGATGCAGGTAAGTACACCCATCTACTTCCGAGATTCAATTCCATCTTATTTACACGTCTTGTACTATGTATGTTTATGAAATACCCCCAACCCAAAAATTATACCAATACAACTACCTAACCTAGACTTATAAAAGAGTTGTCTGAGAAGTAGAGGTGGGTAACCAGGTCCATAAGACGGGGAAAGAAAAAAAAAAGAATTTGGCCAATCTGCTGGTTTAATCACAAAACTGAAACTCATCTCGATCTAGTTTAGGGGTCTACCTAAGTACCTAGGTACCTAGGTTAATAAACATAAACACACCCACGCTTAGAAAAGCTTCTTTTGGCACCGTTGGGGGGGAGGCAGAAGTATTCTACATTAAAAAAAAAAAGAGAGTGAAGGAATTATTGGATTGTAATACGTTATTGTATTTGGTAAGTAAATAGAGCTATTTAAGAATTAGGAAATTTATAGGTTAGCCTATTTTAAATGGGGACCTAGGTTTAATCTTAATATATATTTTAATTATATAATAAGTTAGGTAAGTGTTATAGAATTTTTTTTTATTAATATACCCTTATAGAAATATTATATTAAAATTATTATTAATTTTTTAATTTTAATAATTTTATAAATTTATAATATTTATTTTTTTTAAATAATT
The DNA here is from genome assembly GCA_025201765.1 of Daldinia sp. FL1419. NCBI lineage: Eukaryota > Fungi > Ascomycota > Sordariomycetes > Xylariales > Hypoxylaceae > Daldinia > Daldinia sp. FL1419. The sequence continues at coordinate 638,698 of MU623341.1, forward strand.
TTATAAAATTATTTATAAGGTTTTTTTTTTTTAATATATATTTTAATATAATATTATTATTATTTATTTCTTATTTAATATAATAATATTTTTTTGAATATATTTCTTTTAACAATTTACCATTAATTTTTTAATTTAAATTATTATTATTATATTATTGTATAATATTGTAATAGGTTTTAATAATATGAATCCTAATTTTTTAAAAAATTTT